>PVKZ01003193.1:0-151418 GCA_004027375.1 Macroglossus sobrinus
TGGAAAGTCTTTCCCCAGCCTCTCCCTCCTCCAGAGCATCATACCCCATGGCTTCCCCACTCTGTGGTTTCACAGGTACCCACCCTTCTCTCTGTACTTCCTCTGCCCAGCAAACTCCTATTTAGGCTTCAACACTTGGCTTAGAGGCAAAGATTTTCTGATTCCATAAGGCAGCATTAGGCATGCCATTCTCCCTGTTTCTGTAATATCTGATGCATCTTTCTGGTCTACCGCTTATCACAGGCTGTTTTAATCGTCCAGTTGTTAGTTTTGTAGTAGATTGTGAGTTCCTTAGGGACTGGGACCCTTTCTTCTGTATTTCATACTCTGAGCTGCCTGGTACATAAAGGCTTGTTCACTGAGTGTGATAAAGAACGATTTCAGGTTTGGAAAGATCCCCTTGGGGCCAGGGATGCTTCCCAGTGAAGGTGGCCCAAGTGTTCTCGTGACTTTACGACCCCATCTCTCCCCCATGAGTAAGTTATATTTTAATCTGAAAGTTTGAGAACGCTTCCATTTGTGTCTAGGCATTTTTCATTGTTAATTTCAACAAATGAAAAAAGTATCTAGTTTCTGACGATCCCTAGCCACAATTTCATGATGCGTAAAATCCCTCGACCAGAAGCTTCAAACCGTTAGTCCAGTTGGCACTCACTGTAAAGAGAGCAGGAATTCACGGATAGGCCGGATACTGGTGAGTTGAGAGATTGTTGTCAGTGATCAAAGGAACCTTCCTGGTCTCTGCATGTGTGCTATTTCTGTGCGTATGTTGAGGGCCATTGAAGTCTCATCTTTATTGTTGGAGCATGACCTCTGACCTCCTTTTGGGGCCTTTTCCAAAACTCACCAGAAACAGCTGTAGGTCCTTTTTATATCTGGAAACCATTGCCGGCTTTCGTGGAAAACGTTCGTCTGTTTTCATTGCAGATGCCACGACTGTGGAGCCATCCTGGAAGAATATGACGAGGAAACCCTTGGCCTGGCCATCGTGGTCCTCTCCACGTTCATTCACCTAAGCCCCGACTTGGCGGCCCCGCTGTTGCTGGATATCATGCAGTCTGTGGGAAGGTGAATGTCAGCTTCCGTTCTGTTCAGGAGGAAGGAGCCTTATTCCGTCTATATCTGGAAGCCAAAACTACCAGTTCAAAAGTTCAGACATTCCTTAACCTTATCGGTGCTTGGTATTTGTGGGATCATCTCACACTGATTTTAAAAACCGAATGGACCAGATGCTTGGTTGAGTTCCCCCACCGGGCAGGGTCACGAGTTGCAATGTCATAGTGGAGCTGGAGGAAAAGGCACTAAGAAAACCAGCGTCTGTTGTTACTGTACGAGCGAATAGAGGTACCAATGTGCAGAACTGTGTGTAGTTCAGAGTAAACACTTGATAAGTTTTAGATGTTATTATTGTTATCTCTCTTGACCTGTTTTAAGATTGGATCCCTAGGCATTTTGTAATCTTGGGGCGTTGTCACATGAGGGGATCAGTGGAAGTGTAACATTCCCAATTCTGATCAGAACAACAAAGGGTGCACACTTTTCGGGAACAGGGCCTTTAGCCCGACCGAAGCAGCTTTGAAAATTTTCATGTAAGGAGACTTTCATTTAGTAGATAAGGCCTTAGAAGAAAAGTGATATATTTAAAGGATTTAAATAAAGCTCAAATTCATAACAAATTGTAGTCCTAGCAGGCACAACTTGTAGGAGAGGACTGAATTAAATTAAATTCGACATGGATGCATTACCTTTTCTGTCTGTGCTGGCACAAAGCCAGGTGCTTCCGGCTGTGGCATCAGACCTAGCTCTCGCCCTCAAGTGTTTTGTGACTTAATCGTTGAAGAGGACGGTGATGCGTCAGATAACTGGGTAGCCCTAAGATAGGATGTGATTAGGAGCTGTCATGAGTGGTAAGTGCTATAGATGATTTCAATGTAAGGACAAACAGGAAAACATTAAAAACCCCTTGGCCGCAAAAATATATGACTTCCTTATCTTCCTTCCTCCAGCTTTTCTGTAGTGTCCTTGCGAATGCAGTCAGAGATGGCATAACTTTTACCTCCCATACTTAGAAATAGCCAATATGAAAAATAAGCGGTGAACACGAAGAGATGGAAAGATAAGAAAAGGTGAATTATTTCATGTAAGCCCTTGATTTGAACCTAATCATTGTAATTAGGGAATAAAATGTGTACCAACTATCAGCAACGTATGTGGAACTGAGAGTTTTTATGAATTCATGGTCCCGATTCCCACTGTCAATACTTCTCAGTTTTAGAACAGATAGAATTCTTGTTCTGATCCGTTACCATCTCCTTGAAATAGCTAATCTAAGTTGTAATCGATATAGAGAGGGGTTTTATTATTTTGTTATGTTTTGTCTTGTTTTAACATTAAGAGAGAGTAAACCACGTTCAAGTATTGCCAACTGTTGGGATGGAAACACAGGAGCTTTGAAGAAAAAACAAAGGAAAAACAGTAGCAGATACATTTTTACATACTTCACCTACATATATTTAAATCTCCCCCTCCTTTAGATAGCTTAGCAAGAGACAGGGAGAGAGTGTTTAAAGAGAGCTTCTGGAATTCTCGGCAGCGTAAGCCTAACCACCACACCCGCCAAGAGAGCAGTCCCGTGAGTCAGGGCTTCCCCGCATGCCTCGCTTCAACTTGAGGGAATGTAGACGTATGGACACTGGGTTTATTTATGCTCATCCCAAAGGAGCTATTTCCAGGTGATCTAAAGCTACTAAAGTAACTTCTGTGTAAGCCCTTCATCTAGCGCCCAAGCCTCCCCCTGCGACTTTGTACTCCGCGCTCTCCTTAAGATCTACCCACCCCTTTTTCTAGGTACAGGCTTCACCATCACATTTGCTGCACCCTTAAGTACGGTTGATTTCATTTGCCAGTGTTTGTTCCCTAGAGTGTCATTAGCATGAGAGGGCCCGTGACCAAAGCAAATGGGCATGGTGTCTGGGGTTAGCGATTGTTGGGCCTTCTGTTCCTCTCCAAAGGTGATCTTGGCTAAGCTCACTCTCCTGTTGTCTAAAGCAAATGAATTTGGAGCATTCTCTTTGTTTCTTCAATATCTTGCTGATGAAGATATGTTTTTCTAAACAGGTTTAGCACGTTCTCTTTCTTTGTATACATACGGAATATTTCCATGTGCACAGGACCGTGTAATTATGCTTTTTCAAAAAGTACGTGTTATATATGGATTACTTAACCTACTACATTTCTCAGTATGTTCTTTCAGCCCAACAAATACCCCTATTACCTCTTTTACTATCTTATAGAGACCTTTACAGTTTGTGGTTTGTTTGCGGTTAGGTTTCAGGAATTGCGTACAAAGAAGTGAATTTTGAGTAAATATGGAGATGGACTGGGTCGAATGCTTTTCCGCTCTCCGTCTAACTTGGCTGCAGAAGCCGTTTTGTAGATTGGCTGGGTGATACTAAATTGACTTAACTGTGTGCATATCCATGGAAATATCTGATTTGATGCAGAAATCAGGTCTCAGGGACGAGGTCACGTTGGACCCTGGAGACTGGCCACTGCATGGGCCCTCCCTCTTTTCCTGGTCAAGGCAGTTGTCAACAGTTGGACAGGTCTCACGATCTAAACCAGAGACACAGTGGTCCTGTCACAGCACTCATTCATTTCACCGTGGAAACCTAAGGTAATCACGTGACTCTGTTTGCTTTCTTTCCTAGATTGGCGTCCAGCACCACTTTCTCGAATCAAGCAGAGAGGTAAGGTCCTCAAGTGAGCCCCAACCTCACTTTTCTTTTCTCTCCTGTGCACGTTCATCCCATTTCTGAAACACCCTGGCGTATATACCCTGGGAGGAATGCCATTGGGTTCAGGCGCAGCTGCAGGAGGGCACGTGTCCATTTTCTGGTCACACCTTCCTTCCTTCCTTCATTCACTCACTCACTCATTTTAGGCAATATGTATTTGTCAGCCCACTCTGTACCAGGAGCTATGCTAGATACTTAGGTTTCTCCTGGGAGGCAAAACTGACATGATTCTTGCCCTCGTGGGGCTTCCGGTCTCTCTGGGAGGCAAACGTGAATACAATATTTGCACAAATTTAGAAATGTAAACAGTGCTAAGTTCTGTGACCAAAAAGTATAGTGGGACATTCATTTATTCAACAAGTATTGACGGAGTGGCCACTAGGAACGGCGGATGTGGTGGTGAACGAAACAGCAGATCTCGGCTCTCACAGAACTTATATTCTCGGTTAGGAGGCAGGCATCAAGCTCAGTAACAAATAAGGAAACTGACAATGTCATTTAAGATCATTTAGTGCTAAATTCTGTGAGAAATGATCAAGTAAGTCCAGGGGATAGAGAGCGACTAGAGGTAGTGTTTTAGGTATCATGGTCAAGGACAGCCTCGCCGAGGAAGTGGTATTTGAACAAAACCTGAAAAAGGGGGAGAGTGATCCTTGCAACAGTCAATAGAAAGAGTGTTCCAGGCAGAGGAAGCCACAAACACAAAGACCTTAAGTCAGGAAAAGGCCTAGCGTATTTGGGGAACAAGACCAATGCAGGCTGGAGCAGAATGGGCATGGACGAACGGGATGGGGCGAGATGGGAGAGGCAGTGGGGAGGCCAGGCCAGGGAGAGCCCAGCCCACCATTGTAAGGAGTTCGGCTTCCCCTGAGTGAGACAGGGAGTGAGGAGTGACATGACTTGTGTTTTGAAGGGTCATTCTGGCTTCTGGGCTGAAAATAGGTCACAGAGGAAAATAGGTCAAACGCGGAAGCAGGAAAACCAAATTGGAGACCACTTCCGTGTTGCAGGTGTGAGTTAATAAATGTTTGGCTTAAGGGAGTGAGAAGCGGCTACATTAAGTCTATAGTCAGGAAATAGTTTGAAAGTAGAGCCAATAGAATTTGCTGATAGATTGGATGTCAGGTATGAGAGAAAGAGAGGAGGTAAGAGTGATTCCTAGCTCTTGGTCTGAACATCTGAGTGGGTGAGGGTGCCATTTACTTAGCTAGGCATGCCTAGATGAGTGGGTGTGTAACAGGCAGACCTGATCCAGTCTGGGTAGTGGTAAAGGGGAGAAGAAGGAGAAGCGGCTTCCTTTAAGAAGTAATATTTAAACTAAGATCTGAAAAAATGAGTTGGGTTTAACTGTGCAAATAGTCATGGGGGAAAGCATGTGCAAAGGTCCTGAGGTGGTGAAAGAACATGATGTAGAGGAGGAACTATGAAAAGGCCAGTGTGGCTGTAGCACAGAGATGCAAGCTCTTGCCGAGACTGGCTTGCCAGATTGTACGATGCTTATAAGCCACATTAAATATGTTGGGCTTCCTCCTATCAGCAGTGAGGAGTCATTAAAGGATTTTTAAGCAGTGAGGGGTGTGTGTGTAGCATATAGAAAGGTTACTTTGGCGGAAATGGGGAGACCACAGGAGAGCGGGAATCGACACTGTGTGTGACTTCGGCACATTTATCTTTCTGCCTTAGTTTGCTCATCTATAAAAAGATCCTAACATATGACTTTTGTGTGCCGTAAGGGCATTTGTCGTGAGGTCCAAGTGACAGTGTATGCGATCGCATACCTGCAGCAGGTCGTGCAAATACGATATGGTGTCGTCATTGTACTTCTGTAACTTATCATTTTAGGGATGTTGCTCTTCTTTTTATCCTTGACTTAGTCATAAAATTTCTTTTTCTTTCTTTTTTTTTTACTTTTTCCATAACATTTTATTATGAAAAATTTTAAACATACTGCCAATTTGAAAGAAGGTTATATATAGTGGATACTCATATACCTATCACCTAGATTCCAAATGACCACTTTACTCACATCCTTCTACCCATCCATCAAACTGTTTTATTTTTGGATGCATTTCAGAGTAAATTTCAGACATTAGCATACTCCCTCCTATATTCTTCAGTAAAGTTATCATTAACGAAAGCTCCATTTTGTTCACAGTTTTTCTCTTTCGATGCAAAAGAAACCTAAGAAAGTACATGTATCTTAAGTGCACATTCACTGAGTTTTGGCAAACGCAAACGCCTACATAACCCAGACTGTTGTCAAGGTATAGAACATCACCATCAGCCCCAGGAAGGTCCCTCACGCACCTTCCCAGTCAGCCTCTACCCCCACAGAGGCAAATGCTATCGTGATTTTTTTTCCTACTGTAGAGCGTCTTATAAATGGAATTATACTGGACGTGCTCGTTTGTATCTGGCTCCTTTTACGTAGCATGTTTTTGGATGCATTTCAGAGTTGTCGTGTGCATCAGTAGCTGGTTTCTTTTTCAGAGCTGCGTAGTATCCCATGGTTTGTTCATGTTCATATTGATGGACGTGATTGTTTCTCATTTTGGTCTCTTCTGAATGAAGCTGTGATGACTATTTTTATAAAAACTTATTTGTAGACGAATGTTTTTTTTTTCCTCTCAGGTATGGAATTGTTGGGTTGCAGGCTAGGTATCTGATTGTATGAGACAATACCAGCACTTTCCATGAAAGCAGTTCTGCCTTTTTGTATTCCTGACAACAATGTATGACACTTCCGGTTGTCTCACATCCTCGCCCCAAACTGGTGGTGTTAGTGTTTTTAATTTTAGACATTCTCGTGGGTATCTCACTACAGTTTTAATTGATGTTTCCCTGACGACTCATGCTGTTGAGTATTTTTTTCAATTGTTCTTCATGACCCTCTGTAAATCTTTTGTGATGTCTGTTCACATCTTTTGTACATTTAAATTTTTTTTCTTTTTATTATTGAGTTATAGCACTTCTTTATATATCCTGAATACCATTCTTTATTAAATATGTTTTCAGAATATTTTCACTCAGTCTAGAGCTTGCCTATCCCTTTTCTTAATAGTATATTTTGATGAGATGTCTTTAATTTAGATAGTCTAATATTTAAAAAATGTAAAACAATTTATGATTATGCTTCTGGTTGTTTGTCTAAGGAAACTTTGCTTACCCTCAAGTCGAGAAGATATTCTCCAATGTTTTCCTCTAAAAGTTTTACGGTTTTAGCACTTATATTATACATCTCAAATTAAATTTTTGTATGGTAGGAGGTGGGGGTTGAAATTCCTTTTTATCCATGTAGATAACCAGTTATTTCAGCACCATTAAAAAAATGACTTTCGCTTTACCCATTGGGGCATTTTGGTATCTGTTAAAATCAAATAACCATATTAAGGTCGATCTATTTCAAGGTTATTCCATGGATCTGTATGTTGATCCTTAAGCTGGCACCACATCGTCTTGATCACGATAACTGTCTAGTTAGTCCTGAAATCAGATAGTGTGAATCCTCCCACATTGGTCATCTTTTTCAAGAGGATGGATTGAGATATCTTAGATTCACCACATTTTCATATAAATTTTAGAATAAAAATTTGGGACAAAAATAAATTTGGGGTTAACTGATATTGAGTCCTTCAATTGATGAACATGATATATATTCTCATTCATTCAGTTCTTTTGTTTCTGTCCAGGTGTTTTATGGTTTTCAGTATAGAGGTCTTGCGTATCTTTTATTAACTGTATTCTTCCTAATTTTGTTTTTTTTTAATGCCAATATACTGCTGTTATATAAATACATAACTGATTTTTTGTATTAACATTGTAACGTAGTAAGCTAAGTTCACTTAACCAATAACTAATGTAGTAGCTGCTTTTTAGATTCTTTAGAATCTAAAAGCATTTGTATAAAAAAACCCACATCTGTAAACAGTGACAGTTTCACTTCTCTCTTTCTTATTTCCATGCCATATTGCAATGGCCAGGACCTCTCATACAATAATAAAGATGTGAGCTCTCAGAGGAAAAGCATTTAATACCTTGCTACTAATTACAGGTTTTCATATCTTTATCAGAGTCAGGATGTTTCTGTCCTTCTATTTCTAGTTTGCTGAGAATGCATGTTGTCATGAATGTATGTTGAATTTTCTCAAATGCATTTTCTCTCTGTTAAAAGACCTGTATAGTTTTTGCCTTGTAGTCTTTAATGTATTGAATCCCGCTGATTAGTGTCTGAATATTAAATCATTCTCATATCCCTGAGATAAACTCTATCTGGAGCCATGGTCTATCATCCTTTTTATTTATCGTCGGATGAAATGTCCATGAGGACTATCAATCTTTTTTCTTTTCACTTCTTTTCTGTTCCTCTTTTTTTTTTTTTTTTGTAAAGACTTTATCTGACTTTACTGATTTTGTAAAGACTTCATCTGATTATCTGACTTTACTTTGAGAGCTATGCTAGCTTCATAAAATAAGTTGGAAAGAAAGGGTTCTCTCTTTCCCTAATTTTTGAAAAAGTTTGTGTAAGTTTGGTGTCACTTCTTCCCGAAGAACATTTTTGACCTGTAAGCTTGAACCAGCATTTCAGGGTAGACGTGGCATAATGGAACAGTTTAGGTAGGAGAGACTTTGTACCAGCTATCTGTTTGGGGCCTTTGATTTCCTCCTCCTTCATTCTGTCAACTCACTCCCTTATCACCCTGGGGGCGTCCTTTCTGATACTTTGGTCTGAGGGACAGGGCCACGTAATCATCTCTTGGCTCCCTCTTTTGACACGCAGAGGTGGTAGGTACAGAGGGCAAAGAGGAAAAGTGCACATATCAAAATCCTGTCCTTTTTACAAGTACCAACTCAGATGGTCCTCCTTCTCCCCGCGAACTTCCCGGCTCTCTCGATAGGAATAAACATCTCCTTCCCTGCTTTCTTCCTTAAAGCAGCCCTCTCCCTCAGCCAGTGACACCTGGTGGAAGGATCTTGCTGATAATCCTCATCCTGGGTTCTAGTCCTGACTCGGCCATTCTCTGGACTTGTGACATTTGCAGGTCACCGTTTCTCTTGGCCTCAGAACCCTCATGTCTACACTGGGGCGGCTGGAATTCGTCTGGGACGACCCTGGCCTTTCCTGGTTTTCTCTTTCTAAAACCTTGTCGTTAATAGGGTTCTGTGTGATTAGACTATTTCATCTCACCGATGAAAGGGACAATGAGGTATTCCACGGGAGGATGGGTGTGCAAAGGCCTGAACGCTAAGTAAATCCCTGCACTCATGCCACCCGGTCCACGATTCCCTGTCTTTTCCTTCCCCGTTCAACTCCAGCATGATGGTCCCCGGCAATGCGGCGGGGGTGGCCAAGCAGTTCCTGCGCTGCATCCTGCACCAGCTGGCCCCCAACGGCATCTTCCCGCAGCTGTTCCAGAGCACCATCAAAGGTAATCAATCAGTCAGTCCATGGGGCAGGGGGGAGGCAGACACCACGAACGTGGCCGGTCACCGAAGCCTGAACACCACTAAACCGGACTGTTGACTTTCCAGATGGGACGTTTTTACGGACCTTAGCCACGTCTCTGATGGACTTCAATGAGCTGAGCTCCATCGCTGCTCTCAGTCAGCTCTTGGAGGTAGGTTTGCTTCGATGCCACTCGAAGCCCCTCCCCGCCCCCCAGATTCCTGCTGAGGAAGAAATGTGAAGTCATTTAATTTAAAAATTAAATTAACAAGGTGTTTAGTTAAGACGTAAAAGTTAAGACGTAAATTCAAAATGTCACATTAAATGTTAAATAATTTAAATTTTAAACATTAATTAAAACATAGCCAACATGTAGAACAGTGTCCAACATGTTGGACAGTGCTATTTTGTGTGGATTTACTATCTGTTGAAAGCCTGGATACCGCCAACCAAGGGATGGGGGCCGGCGGTCTGGTACTCACCTCCCTGTGACTCCCTGTCTTTTGAAATGAGTGTTGGCCAGAGCGGCGTGCACTGTGCTGTGTGTGAGACTTGGATTCAAGTCTCGGTTTCATCACTTATTCATCGTTAGCCCGAGATTTGGATTCAGGGTCTGCTTATGTCCTGCATCCTGAGACTCGAAGTCATTTCTCAGCTCCGCTGCTGATTCCGTGTCTTGCGAGACTTGGATCCACGTCTCATGTCCTCTGCTCGTTAGCGCTCTCAGTTAGCAGGGACTTCACCGCTCCTGTAGTTGTTACTCTTAGTATTCAGCCGGCCGAGTTTCCCATAAGCATCACTCACTGTCACCTTACCTCCTAACCAATGTAGATGCTTAAAAGATGGTTTCCTTGCTCACATTTCACCTTCTCTCACTGAGTTACAGACCACAGTGTTCCTCCCTAAGTTTGTCTGAATTCGTCAGTTTTTCCTCTGTATTCCTCCTGCCAGTGACAATGATTAGCCTGTATGGTAGCTACACGATACATGTTTCCAGCCTGAATATGTGACTTTTTAAAACTGATCTTCGCCAAACAGCTACACAGATGCCCACGCTGTTTCAGCAGTTGATTGCCTATGCTTTTGTGTTTTTAGGGTCTAAATAACAAAAAGAATTTACCAGCAGGGGGTGCTATGATACGCTGTTTGGAAAACATTGCTACCTTCATGGAAGCTTTGCCCATGGATTCTCCTAGTAGCCTCTGGACCACAATCAGCAATCAGTTCCAGACATTTTTTGCCAAGCTGCCTTGTGTTTTGCCTCTGAAGGTAAGCCGAGCCTGGCATTTCAGTTTAAATTACTTTCTTACCATTCGTAGACCATCTGCTAGCAGACAAGCAGGGTCTTGGGTGATTTAATGTTTCCTAAAGGTCTATAAAGAATCTGTTAGCCATGAAGTGGCTAGGTCGTTCCCTCCGAATGTCACAGAATAACAGAGATGTGCAGTAGGCATTTTAACTTAGTGATTTCATGTTTCCAGTTGATAAAAAAAAAAAAAAAAAAGGCCAGGAAGACATTAGTCGATTATGTTTCACGTGGATATTAAATAAATACACAAGTAAATAAATAGTTTTGTTTAAGCAGAGACCAGACATATAATATAAAGTTTCGTTTTTAGAAAATTATCTGAAGGGAAGTGATTGCTTTGCGTTTGTGAATAAAATACTTGCAAGACCAAGATGATATTTGTTTGACTGTTTTACAGTCTCTCCCCTACCCCACCACCATCCCACCCTTAAAAACACACTCGATTACCTACCTGGAAATCTGATAGTCTAAGGACCATTTTTAGCATGAGCCCATTCAATGCAGAAACAGGATCCTATACTGTTAAAGCTGGAATAGACTTATGAACACCATCCTTTCCAGTGTCCCCATTTCCCAGATGGGGGCCTGCGGACTTAGAGAAGTGGTGGCCGTGTGAGGAGTAGAACTCAAGTCCCCTGACCCCGACTCCAGTGTCCTTTCCACTAACAGATGTCTAGAGTCCTTCTAAAGCAGGGGTGAATTAAAGGCATTCAGGTCTCCATAGCAGGGAGAAAAGGGTGGCAGGGAGTAGCCATTACTATGTCTGTGAACTTGATTTGCTCTGCACACTTTTTGCGCTTTATTCAGATGGCAGATAGAAATATCCAACTTGCAGCAAAATGAATCACTTGTTAATCTGACAGGTGAAGTTACATGTGAGCAGCACCTCTTCTAAAATGAGTAGTACATGTATGTAAAATGTGTTATAAAAGCCAACCACCTCTGCTCATACCTTTTTCCAAATTGGCAGATTCAGAAAATACGACCCCCCAAATAGGTTCGGTAGAGATGGTAATTCAGGGCCCCTTAGCTTGGCGTGTGCTGCTTTCTCTGAGTTTGAAGTTCCTGTGAGAAACTGAGATCTTTATGATCCTTGTCTACCCACAGATCTGGAGTAGCTGAAGAAATTCAAGCAAAGAGGATTAGTACTTTGAAGCCATGTGTGTATATACCTGCTGTACATACACATGTAGGAAATCAAGTCTACACATTTTAACATGGCCTCATGGAACCTCCCTAGGACCAGAGGGCCATTTGCTGCTTAAGAGCCACACACTCAAAGAGAGGGGTGGGAAAGGCATGGCGAATTCAAATGTCTATAAGCTGATAGTATAGTCAAAAATTTTAACTTGAAACTGACCAGTTGGAAGAATCGTCAGTCGCTTCTCGGCCTTTTTGCTAAGATCAAGTGAGGGAATACTGCCAGGTGTGAACAACTGGCAAACCTGATTTATGATGCCCACCCCTGCCCACAGGGACCCTGACTCCAAGGTTGATGAGTGGAATGGAGTGAGATAAGGTAATAGGGAGAACTGAGACCCTTGGGAACTGGAAAGCACCAGTCCCCTCTAACTGGGGCAGCTGCTACTCCACCACAGCTAACGGTTGTGTGGGAATGCAGGCCTCGTGTTGTTGGTCTTCCCGTTTCCCAAGATAGTATTTCCTGATTTTTAAAACAGCGTCAAGGCCCGATGAGCAGCCTGTTTTCGGCCTCTGATTCAAAGGAATGTAAACGTCACATCAAATCCCATGGGCCTTGAGCAGGTGTAATAGTCCAGCGATTTCCTTAGAAGATACTTGTGAAATACTTTCCGAACGTGTGTAGAGACGTGCCCTGCTAGGGCAGATCTGGGCACTGCCTCCGATCATCTGCTGATCTGCTTTTACTCTCTGGGAAAAATATTCATCCATTGAAAAAACCTTCAGTAGTTCATTCTCATCAGTTTAGAGAAGTGGATCTCAAACTTCCATGTTCATCAGTGTCCCTAAAGGACTTGCTAAAACACAGATTCCTGGGCCTTATTCTGAGA
The DNA here is from genome assembly GCA_004027375.1 of Macroglossus sobrinus. Lineage (NCBI taxonomy): Eukaryota > Metazoa > Chordata > Mammalia > Chiroptera > Pteropodidae > Macroglossus > Macroglossus sobrinus. Next base: position 12,580 of record PVKZ01003193.1, read on the forward strand.
GTGTCTGATTCAGTAGGGCTGCCACCTGAGGATCTGCTGTCTAACAAGTTCCCAGGTACCAGAGGTGCTGCTGGTTCAGGGATTATACGTGGAGGACCGCTGGCCTCGTTAGCACTGTCTTAACAAGGTTAATGTACACAGCTACAGAGAGTTAACTGTAGCCTGCTATTGTAATGTATTTATAATGCTAAATAACATCATTGTTTATTCTTGCTCTAACATTTCCTCCAGTCTCAGTAAACTAGATTTAAAAAGTACATTTTGATGTGGAACCTTGCCAGATATAACTCTAATAGATTTGTAAGGCATGATTTTCTCTTCTAGGAATTTTCCTGCTTTTCTCCAGGTTTTTGTCATGTCTTTTAGTAGCAGAGAAAGGGCAGACGAGACTGGTTCTTATTTGGGCTAATGAGCTTAATAGTTTTAAATCCATCTAATTTTTTTTCCCCAACATGACCTTATACTAATTAGTGTACCTGTGTAGAGCTGGGCACATTTAGTATCTACCTATCTACCTATTGGTCAGTCTGTCCATTCATTCATCTGACTGTCCATCCATCCATCCATCCATCCATCCATCCATCCATCCATCCATCCATCCATCCATCCATCCATTCATCCATCCATCCATCCATCCATCCATCCATCCATCTAATTTTTTATCCAATTCTCTATCTGATTTAATTTTAGGGATATGTCTTTGAGAAATAGTTTAGGGGTTATGCTTAATTATTTAATTGCTTAATGTTGTTTAATTAAATTTTAAAACATTAGAGTAATTTTTTAAACATGAATATATGGCATAGAAAACTGTAAGAAGGCAGCAATACCTGAGATTTTATTTCCTAAAATACATGCTGATAGGAAATATATGAAGCAAAAGACATAATGAGAAAGGTACTGACTTTTACTTTTTTCATATTTGTTTACAGTGTTCTTTAGATTCCAGTTTGAGAATTATGATTTGCCTCTTGAAGATACCCTCTACCAATGCCACAAGGGTATGTATGTCTCAGAAACATAAAACCAACTGGTTATTTAGTTATTTTTTAATCTAAAAAGACAGGCCTGTAGCAATACTAACTGGTCCTCTCAGTTCTGGGCTGTGTCCACCAGCCCATCCTCCATACTGTGAACTAGGTGATCCTTCTAAACACAGATCTCATTGCACTAATTCCTTGCTTAACAATCTTTGACAATTTCTCATTGATTTTAGGATAACGTCTAAATGCCTTACTGTGGCATACAGGAAGGTACTTTAGTAACTTGTCAGCCTGCCTTTCCAGTTATGTCTTCAGCTTTGTCCCATCCCTTATGCCTACTTTGTGCTTTCAGAATCATTATTATCATCATCAAAACAGCACTGTTTTTTAGTGTTTACCATATGGCAGGCATTGTGCCAACTACTTTACATTTATAATCTTATTTAATTTCATATTTCCTTGCCTTCACTTAGGCCATTTCCTTTACCTGAAATGCTTTATACCCTTTTTAGTGAGGTGAAGTCCTCATTCTTTAAGATGAGAATTTAAATTTCAATTGAAAAAATGTTCATATTCTCTGTAGCAACTTATTTTTATATCAGATCCCACAATACTTGATACAGCTCTCTGTATTAGCACTTACATTGTGCTAATGTCTCCCCAGTGAGAGAGTAAGCTTCAGGAAGTACAGCACTGTGTCTCATTCACCTTTGTCTTCCTGGCTTCATTTCTGAGCGGTATCATATGCAATGGTGCAATAGTTTGTATTGCAATGGCTTATAACTACTAATTAATATACCAAGAAGGCACATCCCCTGTAACTTTTTACCTTGAATGTGCTTTCAAAGACTCACGGTTTGTGCTGGAAAGTTGCCAGAGATCGTTTGGTCTGATCTGTTCATTTACAGATAAGGAAACAGACTCAGAGAGATTAAGTGTCTTGGTCAAGGTCACATAGCTGGTCAGTGAAAGATTTAAGACTTGAACTTAGGTCCTTTGATTCCAAGTTCCTTGATTTTTCTGTTATAACATATTGCCCCATCACCATACTGCTTTGCTAGATAAACGAGTGAATTTTTATGTAGCTCTGAATTTAGGTTTTTTTTTTATTGACATATAAAGATATATAATATGTCAACACTATATCCAGTCCCCATTCATCTTTATCAGTGTTTCAGAACAATGATATTCAGACAGAGAAAAGAATCCTGTATCAACAGTACTATTTCAAAGAGTTTCTTTAAGATTTTTTTTATATGGAAAGCACTACATGTGTTTCTGTGGGGAATACAAATAAAAGACATAATTCCTATCAGGGGCAACTGACATGTCATTAATTTATTTTTGCATCAGTAAGGATAAAGGATCTCAAAAATGCTCATATCCTTTGACCTCTTTCCTGAGAATCTACTCTAAGAAAGAATGCAAATGCAAATTTCATGCAGAAACATTTATTAGGATGCGATTTATAATAAAATGTGATTTTTGAAGCCATTAAAATGCATGATTATGAAGAATTAAATGGCACTGGAAAACTTGTTATACTAATAAAAAATGAAATTAACAAAATGTGGTATTATACATGTGTAAGATTTCAACTACTAAACTAATGTGCAACAAAGAAGGGAACTATATCAAAATATTATCACTAAGTGGTAGGATTATGTGTGACTTTTATTTCCTTATCTATACTTTCTGCTGATCTTGCATTTACACACTGAGCACGTATTACTTTTATAATCCAGACAGTTAGGACTATAGAGGTCGAGAATCGTGGTCTTTTGGAGCCTAATTAAAATCCTAAGTTTCCTACAGAGCAATGCTACCTTTAGAAAATTTGCCTTGGAATTTGGTTTTGAATTCTATTCAATAGCTGTAGGGCCTTAAGTGAATGACCTGCCTGCCTACTTAACTGCCTCCACTGCAGAATGGGGACAGTGCGTCTTCAGAGTTACATGCTGCAGATCATAGCTAACAGTGATGAAGGGCTTTGCATACATCCCTTTCTTTAAGTCTCACAACAACACTGATAAGAGAGAGGTCATTATCATCCTCATTTTATAGAAGAGAGAACCATATCCAGAGAAGTTAGATTCCTTATTCAAGGTCAAAGAGAACTAGGGTTTGAAAACACTTGTGTGAGACTCTAGAGTTTGCATCATTAACTATTATAACATACTATCTCCCCAGGTTCGCTGCAAGAAATTTGAATGACATAAATTATATGAAAGCATCTAAGTCTGTCTGATACTTAGTAGGTGCTCAATAAATGCTCCTAAATGACTTTAAAAAGTGTATGGATCATATGGCCATGACTCCCTCAACAAGCCCAATCCCATTTGATCTCGGAAGCTCAGCAGGGTTGGGCCTGGTTAGTACTTGGATAGGAGACGACCTAGGAAGACCAGGTGCTGTAGGCATAAAAAACAAAAAATAAGGGATTGTAAGCTGACAAGGTTCTTATAATCTGTGAGGTCAACCAAGGGTTGCCTCACCTCAAAAAAAAATAAATTAAATTTAAAAAAAAGAAAAAAAAGAGAAAAAAGAAAGTGTGTGGATCTAAAACTGACCTGATAAACGTTAGCAGGAAGCTGTATCATGATGAGTTTTATCTAAGGGCTGGTTTGTGCTATTTGACTCAGGCGAATGGCTTCTAGAGGAGCTAAATCTGATGAACCATAGATGCCTAGATTCTGAGAAATGAATGGAAGATCTAATGCAAATCTTACAGTCTAGGGTGGACATGAGGACACGATTAGAGTTGGGTTGGTTTATAAATGATGCCATCTGGAAAAATGGATTTTTTTTTTTGAGCAGTAAAATGATTAAATCATGTCCTTCAAGCCATTGATTGAAGGTGCAGTTTTGTTCTTGTTAGACCAATAGGGTTGCTGCAGTAGCTCCCTGACAACAGATGTTAAACAAAAAAAGAATGGTCCTATTAGTTAAAATATCACAAGATTTTAATCCCTTTTAAATGAAAAAATAAGCAATTTTTTTTTCTGGCCCCAATCTCATTGCAGAGTTTGTTGGAACCATTTTCAAAACTGCTCAGCTTTGTCATTCAGAATGCTGTCTTCACCTTGGCCTACCTGGTGGAGGTGTGTGGCTTATGTTACCGAGCTTTCACTAAGGTAAGGGTGCAAATGTGTATATGTCCCTGGGAAACTGAAAATTGGCAGAAATGTTTTCTTTCTAATCACTGTCAAATCCCTGTTAGGCTAGTTGCTTTAATATAGTTAAAAATGAGAAATGCTACTGAGGTCTAATAAAGATTATTGGAAGGAAACACACACACACGCACGCACGCACGCACGCACGCATGCACGCACGCACGCACGCACGCACATTTGGTTTAGAACAGGAGAGGTATTTTCAATGAAATGAAATAATGGTCTACATGACCTCTAAAGTCCTTTTCAAGTTCACCCTCCCGTGATTAGTAGGCAGGCCATCACTAGATATTATTTTTATACCCAAAGTAGAAAAATATCAGCTTGTCATTTGTAAAAGCCTGTGGAGAGCTCCTTAATTCTCATCATTTGTCTGTCTCCCCAGTTCTGGGTTCTTGGCCTCTGAGATGGTAATCTCATCTTTTGTCATCTTGCCTTAATAATGGTTTCTCTATTGCATTATCTTGAGTATAACTCTTCCCCACCACTGAGGAAGTGGAAAAGTACTGCTTGCCCAGTGCATATAGCAGCCTTGCTGGAGCTGGTAGACAGTGTCCTAATGGAAAAGCAGGAGGCGGGGCAAAGTGAGAGCGTTTCTGTCCTTAAGAACAATGTGCAAATGTTCCTCGTCCAATTTCCAAGTTTTCCAAGTTTATGTTCTATGAAGTCTCTGTTTTGTTGTTCTCTCTTGAACATTCAGAATAATTCTTTATTCATGTTGTCCACTTGGTAAGCCCTATATTTTCCTCATAAGAATCTGATTTTATATCAAAGATTTTTTTTCTATTTAAAACACTTATTTCTTTCCATCTTGTGTTCCTTCTTCCATATTGAGTGTTTCATGATACTCTTCTTTTTAGTCTTTCTGATTATAAACTATTTATTACGTTACCTGTAATGATGTCTCCTAACTACTGAAGTAATCAACACTTTATTCTTTTTAAAAATGTCCTTCTTAAAAAATAACTTCTTCCTTTTTTTTACTTAAAAAATTGATCTTTAAGACAGCATTAAATAAAATGAAAAGATGTTTTATTTTTAGAAGTCATTTTTTTTATGTTTGAATTAAATTAATGCATTTTGTTGGAAGAAGGCCCCATAGTGAATTTGTATTTTCTGTGTTGTGCACAATTGGTACTGATTACAGGAGAACTTCTACCAATTTGAATTCAAGATATTTTTGGTGTTTGAATATTCATTATACATTATGTCCCCCCTCAGAGTCTGTTATAACTTTAGTGGCCTCACACTGTCAGTTGTCATCTATCCTCCCTCATTTCTTCAACTTGAAATGATTGTTACTTATAGAAAGCTTTGATCTAGGGTGTTCTCACCTTCTTCATAGATAATGAGACATTATAAAAAAGAGTTATATAGCAATATCCAATTTAGCCTTCTCTCTATTTAATCAAAAGAAAGGGCCTGGAAAGATAAGGGTTTTGGAGACTTTTCTCTCTGCCAATCTGGCAGTCTTGATAACCTGAAAGTTATCCCATTAAAAACAGGAGAAGTGCTGGATTAAATGTAATAAAATGATTTTAAATGAATAGCTAATTTATAAGGGTGAAAGAGACAAAAATGAAGAGAGAGTTGAGAATAGAATGGTAAGCATAGAAACTGATATTGTAGAAGTCTTGGGGTGAGGGAGTTGCTTGTCTTCATAATTCAGTGGCTTGCATTTTAAAGCCCACACAGAGAAAGGAGATGAGGTCTTTGGACTATTTCAGGCTAGAAGTTGGAGCTGAGTCATCCCCAACAGAAAGTCAGAACATTTGAAAGGCTATACATTTGGTAAAAGGGTGATTTGGAAAGAATATAATCTTTAATAGAGGTGACAAAGAGCCTGGGAACTGAGGGAAAGATTTAGAGAATTAGTAATCACAATTCTATCTTTGAACATCTTTATTTAGAGTTTGAATTTGTAATATCATCACGCTCTGTGAACCCCAAAACCGAAAAGTCAAGTAATAGCATTGGGGTATCTTGCAGAAGCAAGCTCAGAATCAACCCTCAAACCTCTCTGGAGGGATATGCCTTCAACCTAGGCCCAACAAGATTCCCATATTTACAATCCTGAAGAACATTAGCTCACAATCTAAATTTACAAAATTTATAAAGAAATAATCCACCACGAGCTGGATTAGCAGAATCAAGAAACAGCAAGATTATTCCCCTGAAGGACTTTCAACATCTGAACTATGTGATAGACACTATAAAAGCCTACAAAGAATGAATTAAGAACACAAGAAGAAATCTTGTCACTTTAAGAAAAACTCAGGTAGATTTGAACAAAGTAGAAATTCTAGAGATAAAATAGTGACTAACATAAAAATACTTTGATGGTCAGGTTAAACGGCAAGTTAGACATAGATAGAGAGAGATCTGAAGAAATTACATAGCATGCAGCAAAAGAGATAATGAGATGAAGAATATAATGAGAAAATCCAACATGTATTGATGAGTGTTTCAGAGAGGGAAAATAGGCTTTTTATAAATACTAGAACTGATAAAAATCGTTCATACTCTGAATCACTGTGAGCACTAAAAATATTACAAATAAACTAAAGTTTTACCTGCTTATGTCATATTTAACTTGATAGAACAGCCAAGAAAAACAATTATTTTAAGAGCAACCAAGAGCAAAGACACTCTACAGATAGACTGGTAACAAACTTCTCAACAGCACAGTGGAAGCCAGAAGAGAATGGAAAAAGTCTTTAAAATCATGAGAAAATTGTCTACCTAGAATTCTCTACCAGCTAAGCTATTAATTAAGAGTGAAGGCTAAATAAATAAACTGTTAAGAAATTTCCTAATAGAGTTTTAACTAAAACAAGTACTAAAAGATGAATTACAATAAGAATGAAATTAAACCAGGAAGGAAGGAGTGAAATATATGAGGAAATGATGCTCAAAGATATTGGTAAAGCATAGAACTCTAAGTGATCATTGACAGTATAAAGCAGTAAATAATGATAATAATGACTAATCAGATGGATGGATACTCAAGTAAGATGACACTAAATACTAGGTAACAATAACATATAAGATGAGGGGTTATGTATAGTTGGGGATTGAAGTTAAAGCATTCTATATATTGTTCGTAAGAAGGGCAGAAATAATGAGTAACTTTAAACTTTTAAGAATTCATGTAAATGTTTTAAATGTAAAAATTCCAAAGGCTAGAAAGGTAATATATAATTTCCAAACAAGTAGAAAAAACAGGAATGAAAATTCAATCAAGACAACAAGAATCATAAAATAAGCTGCAATAAAACACAAGTAATATGATGAAAATGAATTCCAAATATTTTAGTAATCACAATAAATATAAGTATACTAGACTCACTAGGGATATGCAGATTTGATTTTTAAAATTCAACTGCATGTTATTTTTAAAACACACCTAAAGACACTGAGAAAGTTTGAAAGAAAAATGGTGAAAAAAGATATACTAGGCAAATATTAATAAAAAGAAAGCTAAATCCAATAAATGGAATTTAAGTCAAAAGGTATTATTATAAAGAAGGTTGCCATATATTGATAAAAGGAACAATTCACTAAGAAAATGTGACAGTTTTAAAACTCTGTGCAGCTAATAATATAATTTCAATATATATAAAACAAAAATGAATAGGATTACAAAGAGAAATCACAAAGTTCACAATCATAGTGGGAAATTTTAACGTCTCTTTTAGTAATTGATAGATCAAGCAGATAAAAAAACGAATCAGACTATACTAGACTTGAATACTATAATGAGCAAATTGAATCAAATGAACGTATAAAGAAACTTGAATCCACCAATTTGGTAATATATTGAAGAAAAAACATGGAACCTTTTTAAAACAGAATAGATAATAGGCCACAAACAATCTTAACACATACTAGAGAATGTTTCAAAGAGACAAAGTTCTCTATTCACAATGCAATCAACTTATTAATAACAAAACTGTAACTACATATAGGGATTCAAGGGTGGCCTAGAAAAGACCCATGTCTAAGATGGGGGCACCACTCACATCTTAGACATATTAAATCTTATGTGAGTGTTGAGTCAGGGGCCTCTGGTTAAGTCCTAATGTGACTGGGAGAGACTCTCCCTACCATCTCACAGGGCCCTGCACACACACATGTAGGACAGTACCCATGCGCACACCACTCTACACATGTGTACCTGGCTCTGCCCTGGCCCAACTATCCCCCAGGAGCCCGTCAGATCCTCCTCTTGGCTGCCTCCTATTCTCAGATGTCTAAATCCTGTCCCCCTGCCAGATTCTGACCCTGACAGTCACTTTATCTTCAGGGTCACGATGTATGTAAAGTGTGTACCAGTATGAAATTGAGGATGTCTATGAGTGGGTGAGATTGTATATATACACATGTAGCCAGGGCTGTTGACTTCAGGGCTCATATAGGTTTTCAGGTTTGCAATCATATGTTAATACGGATGTGTGTTTGCGTTGTGTATGTGTTCTTTTTGTAATTCACACAAAGGTGCTGCATGGGTTAATGGTGCTTGGGACTCTCTATGTTTGGAAATTAAAAAATATACTTTTAAATAATCCATAGATTAAAGGAGATAAAAGAGAACTTAGAAAAATATTCAGAATTAAACAATTATGAAAATACTATATTTCAGAATTCGAGATATATAGCCACAGAGGTATTTAGAAGGAAATTTATAGTGTTAAATACTTCTTTTGGAAAAGAAGAAAAACTAAATAAGCTAAACAAGTTAACTTAAGTTAAATAAGAAAGACAGAGTAACCATAAGACAGTTTAAAGAAAGGAAATAATAAAAATAAGAGCAGAAATTAATGATGTAGAAAACAGATACAATAGAGGATCTAGACAACCAAAAGGGGTCTCTTTGATTAGACTAACAAAATTGACAAAACTAACTAGACTGATTAAGAGAAGCAGAGAAAAGGTACAGATAAAGAGTATCAGCCAATGAAAAAGGGAACTTAACTGTAGACATGTTAGAGATTTTAAAATGAACAGCTTTATGCCCGTAAATTTGAAATCTTGGACAATAGAGACAATTTTCTAGAAAAATGTAATATATAACCATCAGAAAAAAAAGATGGCTGACTTAAATGATTAAAAAATGGAATCAGTAGTTAAAAACCATTCCAGCTTTAAAGACGAGATCTATTAAACATTTAAGGAACAGACTGATCTCTACTTTATGAAAACTAATACAGAACACAGAAAAAACAGAACACTTCTTAATACATTTTCTGAGGCCTGTAGACTCTTGATACCAACCAGACAAGGTCAGTAGGGACGAGGGAAATTATAAGCCAGTTATACTTCAAAGATGCAAAAATTCTGAATGAATAATAGCAAATTAATGCATTAGAACTAAAGCCTCATGACCCAGTGAAGATTTTCTCAAAATATAAGAATGGTATAAGTATTAAAATATCTATTTATGTCACCATACCAGATTAAAGGAGAAAAACTTCTATGATTTCAGCAGATACAAAAGAAGTATTCTATATAATACAACATCTATTTATGATAATTCTTGTCAAAGAATTAACTTGACAAAGGGTGTTTATCAGAAACCTCAAGAAAACATTATACTTAATAGTGAAATGCCAAGGTAGTTCCATTATCACTGCTTCTATCCAATAGGTTCTGGAGACCCTACAAAGTTCAGTAAGATAGGAAGAAGAAATCAAACATAGAGGGATTGGAAAGGAAAAATAAAACTCTTACTCTTCATAGATGATGTGTAGAAGAGAATTTATCTATAGAAATCTTTTGTTAACTATTGTAAAGGAATTTGGCAAGGATGCTGGCTATACACAAATGCCCAGAAATCACCTGTCTTAATATTCAGCTATAAATGATTATAAAATGTACTTCAAAAATGTCATTTATTGTGGCAACAAACAGTAAATCTAACAAAAATGTGCAAGAACTTTATGGAGACAACCAGGACATTTTATTAAACCACATTAAATAAATGGAGACAGATCTCATGTTCATGGATGAGGAGCCAGTGTAATAAAGACAGCTAATTCTCGCAAAATAACTTATATATTTAGTATAATTCCAATAAAAATCCTAGACCTCTCTGCATAATGTTGGCCTAGATCATTAACCAGATGTTACCAGGCTAAGATCTGAGCAAGCACAGGATGCAGAGATGGGAGCCTAACACTAAAGGCCATTTTTGCCCTGGGTATTTGCCCACATAGAAGATGTGACTGAAAGGCTGAACTGCAATTCTGGAAGATCCAGGCTAGGACAAAAGTCAGGATCCAGAATCTACGAAGAGTGGGAACTCTGTCTGATATTGCACTGCCCCCCCCCCCACACACCTTTTGTTCAGAAGGACAAAGTAAAGATAACCCCGAAGTAAACTTGCCCTCACCTGGATGCAACTCAGTGTCAAGTTCCTTGATGGCCCAAGATAAGACAGTCCAAGGCTCTTCATGTTTATTGAGGTAACCTTGGACACTTTGTGTCTCCAGGAACCTGGCAAAAACAGACAGACAGCTCTTTGGAGAAAGATAACATTTTAGATCTCACATTATTTCCACAAGTAAGTTTTTAATAACGGATACAGTGCGGAAAGATAACCAAGCAGACATATAAGGAGGCAAGTTAGCACGAATGAGAATGAGTAGAAAGAAAAGACAGTGGACACAGACTCCTCAAGTCTTCAGGTCTTGACTATGATCGAGAAAAGACACATAGGACTTCTAAGATGCTTACGATGTGCTGTTGTTTGACCCGGTGCTAATTACATGGGACTTCAATCTATACTAATGCATTGATCTGTACATTTATGTTTTATGTACTTTTCTGCACGTGTGTTATAGTTGACAATAAAAAAAGACAACAAAATTGAAAACTATCTAGCATTCCATTCATAGGAGGACAGAAAGATATGCTTAGTATGATACCATTATAGAAAGTTAAAAAACAAGCCAAAATAATAATATACATTATGTATACACATGTAGTAAAAGGGTAAAAACATCCATGATTCAAAATAGTGTTTACTTCAAGGAAGGGGAAAGGAGAGCACTATTGAGGTAACTTCAGCTGTTTCTGTGATAAATTAAACATTAAAAATATTTAAGATTTTTAAACATTAAATCAAACGTCTATAGCCATGCCACCCTGAACAGCCCAATTCTCTCTATCTCGGAAGCTCAGCAGGGTCGGGCCTGGTTAGTACTTGGATGGGAGACCACCTAGGAAGGCCAGGTGCTGTCTGCATAAAAATAAAAAAATAAGAGATTGTAAGTGGATAAGGTTCTTGCAATCTGTGAGGTCAACCAAAGGTCACCGCGCCTAAAAAAAAATTAAATCAAAATGTTATGATTTGACAAAGATGGGTGGTAGTACCTAATATGTCCTTCTATTTTCCTGTATGTTTAAAATAGTCTAGTTAAAAAGTAATTTCCTTAGGGAGGCTATGAGATCTTTCCTTTAAGCAGCTGTACTTGTTTCTCTCTAAATCATTTTCTATTGAAAAAAATACTTTTAGATTTGTTTAATTTCTGCAGTCTGGGGACCTATCATTTCTTGTGACTAAGAAGCAAATCCCATGGTTTCAGTGTTTAAGAGAGAGCCTACTTTTTTCTTATCCAATAAATTGTGTGTTCTCAGTGCTACAGTAAACTCATTACACACACAAAAATGCCTATTTTTCTTTTAAGTCTTAATTTTATTTCTCAAAGATAGTTCATTACTCATTTTAAAATGCTGTTTATTTATTTTTTTTTTTCCATTTCTGATCTGTGACTCTTTTGGAAGCTCTTTTGACAAAGCTCTCTTCTAATTGAATTTTTATAAATTGCTTACCTCCTTCTATTTTGTTTTCTTTAGGAGCGGGATAAGTTGTACTTGTCTCGTAGTGTTGTTTTAGAACTTCTGCAGGCCCTGAAGCTGAAATCTCCTCTACCAGACACAAACCTCCTTCTGCTTGTCCAGGTAGGCTTTTGCCTCGTCTGTAATACTTTGTGAGATCTATCGCTGTTTGGAAAAATAAAGAAAGGTGTGGGGCGTATGCATAAATCAGATATTTCTGTACTGTATGTGTTAGGCAATATGGTGGGTGCTTTCCATATTCCCCTCGCTAAATCCTTACAACCATGTGAGGTATTGGTTCTGAGTTGTAGGTGAGGAGCCTGAGGCTCAGGGGGGTTCAGTGACACCTCCAAGATCACACAGAAGGCATAGTACTGTCAGCATTTGGCCACAGGGTTTGTTCATTGTGGAGCACAGCTTAGTCAGGCTCTGTCCATCACTTGCCCAGTTTACCCTAATAGCTCATAGCTTTTTACACTGCCTCACCTCTCTCCACACTGATCCAGTCTCCTGGCCTGTGGCTGCCTAGAGGAATTTTGCTAAAATTCTGCTTTTTAGCAGGTTACTCCCTGCATTGAAAATCTGCAGTGACCTCACAGGGCCTGAGCTGAGGTTTTCCATCATCGGGTCATGTTTGACTATTCAGCAGTTTTTTCTACGAGTATTTACGAACCACCTCCCTTTGGCTAGGTTCTGGGGACATAGAGTGTAAAAAGCATAGGTTCCATCCCGATAATGTGCTGACCACGATAGTAAAGATCTACACAGTATGTAAAGTGCTGTGGAGGATGGGGTGGCCACCTCGCCCTGGGAGAGCGGGGAAGGCTCGTTAAGCCGTGATGAGCCCTGACCTTGCCCAGGTGCTGGGGAAACGGATGAGTAAGCCAAGGCCCCTTCCTTCCGGTAGTTTGCTCTCTGGTAGGTGAAGGTGACGTGTAAAGAAAAGTTTCCTCCACAGTGTAATGGGTCCAGTAGCAGAGGTGTGTACTGACTGAGGAAGTTGGTGTAGAAAAGGGACCTTGTGGGCCTTGAAGGAGGCACAGGAAGTTGAGGTGTCTACCCAGGAGAAGAGTAGGAACGACACCTGTCACTTACCATTTAATATCCACTACCTGGTCCCCTTCCTACCACACCATATACCACCAGTCCTTAAGATGGGAACTGAGTTTTCCTCAAAGCCTTGAGATTTAATAAAACGTTGGTATACTTTCAATGGAGAACGATCTTCGGTTGTCTTTGAAGAGTTTGCTAGGGCAGATTGCAGCATCTGAGAGCAGTGATTGCTGGCAAATGACAGCAGTGGGCATTGGGCATAATGGAGGCGGGGTGCAATGGAGGCAGACTGCGAATCTCTTCCAGGGCATTGCCACTGGCCAGCCCCTGCTACCACACATCAGCAGCAATACTGCTTTTGAGGACAAGTCACTTTGATACAACTGACCATAAAGATGGTTGGGATCAGCATTGGTTTGGAGGAGAGGTCAGGTGAAGCGCTTCGTGAAATAGTCCATGAGGGGTTTAAGGGTTGTAGGTTGGCAGTGTCTAGGAGTAAGTGTTTTTGGTTGGCGACCTGCCACCTCAACACATCCCAGGTTTCCAGGGCCAAAGGGTGCTTTCCTGTGGGCATCAGACAGCATTTCCTTAATTGTCCCCAGTCTCGAGCAGAGCAGACCTACAGGTGGATTTTCTGAGGGTCTAGCCTCCCGTGCTGTGACTGTAGCTGGGGGCTGGTTTGCTACGAAATACATTAGTCAAACATAATAAGCACTTGTCACAAGACAGCAAAAGAACACTGACAGTTTAAATTGCCCAGTGCTTAAGGAAACCATGAAAACAGTGATTATTGCATCACAGCTAGGTGAATAAATAACAAAAACAAATTAGTTTTGGGAAGGAAAAAGGCAAAGAAATAGACTCTCTTGAATATGTTTGTTCGGATTCTCATTTGCTATTTTAAATGAATACTATTTTTATCTTTTTAAAACAGATATGTATGTGTCATTGAATCGTGAAGCTCAATTAAAAAATCAAATTGTAAAATTATTTAAGTTGGGGAGATGTTTTGGAAACATTTTGAGATCATGGCCGACAAGGAACAACTTTATAAATAACATCTCAACCTTCTCCAACAAAAAATGTTAAGCCTCATTTTGAAGTAATATATGTTTGTTCTATAAACTCTCAGCATAAAACATTTTTATTACTGAGAGAAATACAAGAGGTATACTTAAAAAAAAATACTTTCTGTATCTGCCCTATGGTTCCTGGTTGAGTCACGGAGACAAGTCCTCCATGGGCCACTTAAGGGATGAGGGAGAAGCATCTTTTGTTTCTTGCTTCTTTCTGTAGAGTTTTCCAGTTTCGTTTGCTCTTGACCTTGATGGACTGCCCGGATCTTCCAGGTATTCTCTGGAGGATAGCAAAGGTGACAGCCTGTTCTCTCGTAGCTTCTCTTTGTCCAGAGAATCTAGCCTGGAGTCAGAAAAGTCCTCCCTCCCTTTTACTGATGGGGTGTGTCAGATCCTGGCTCCTGGAGCACCAGCTCACAGTATGGACAGATAATGTGTCTGGGGCAGATAGTGAACTCCTTCAAAGACATCAGCACCCATCATCTGAAGGCAGTGGAGGTGGCTTAAACTGAAAATTTAACTTGGAAACAGAAAAGGCAGGAACTGGAAAGAAAAACTCCCCGAGTGCTCCATCCTAAGTGAGAAGAGAGTCAATTGCACAAACCTTGGATTTACCCATCATCATTCTTTCCCTCCGCAGGGCTGTAGAGTGTTTTCTTTACTACTTCTCGAACTGGTCACGTAGGAGATAGATGAGTTCACAGAGATGGAGTTTATAGTCTTCTCATACGTAGCCCATGCCTTTGTTGTTTACCAAATACTCTGTCAGTAGAGAGCCCCCTTAAAGCACAATGGAACACTTGCCCAAGGAATGTGGGGGTCATTGAAGTTCTAAACATTTCAAGGTAGTGACTCGTCTGCTTTTTAAAACCTAGAAATATTTCCTAGAGGCCTGGCATCGTGGGACATCTCCCAGCCTGCTATAGTGGTTGTCCAGCCATGATTCCCGTTTCTGTTTTTACTTACATGTAAAGTTAGGTGGCCTTAAATGTTCAAGCGGATTTTTTTTTTTTAAACAAAAAGAAGCATGGAGACAAGAAGGACTTGCCAAATAGAAAAAATTATGTATTCCTCAGACTCTGAATTGTTGACCATCGGGCCTGGTTTTTCTGGCCTTTGAACTGAGGCTCCATCTTGTTTCAATTAAGATCTATTAATGATTTTACTTCCACTCACAACTTCTGCTGGTCTGCTGTAGGTATTTTATGCGTAAGAAGTTATATTAAGTGTTCTCAAGATGGATTAAAGCAGTTTTCATAATAGCATGATAACTCATTAAAAAGCACCATAAAGGCTAGATAAGCTCAACTTAAAAATACTTTTCTCAGCTCCTATTATGTGTAGAGTAATAATTCTGCCAATTTACATGTAACACTCCCACTGTGTGGGATATACCTGCATAGTCAGGTGTGAGAAATCATGTGGGTGAAAGCTTTTCTTTTAAAGATAGGTTCGATGTGGGCTGAAGGACAAAGAAATTGCAGGGGTACCACTGTTGTTCTTAATTTACGGTTACTATTGATGTGCGATATTAATATTAGTTAAGTTAGTAATAATCTGAACACTTTCTGGGATGAGAGGTGGAGATGCTATCTTGAGTCTCATTTTGATAATAAATGATAATGACACATAATGGATGTCGCCTTTCTTTTGTATTCGTGCAGGAGTGCATATTTCAGTGGAATATTCCTATCTGAAAGTATAGAATTCTTCCTTCTCCAGCAGTCATTCTTTCCATCTCTGATTTTATTTATATCATTATATTTTGAACAGTTTTCTAAAATTATAAGGGGATCTTTCCGTTCTTGGTGGGCGCCTATAGAAAATGAAGACAGAAAAGTTTAATAAGGCTTTAGTTGTACATATTCTGTAAAATTACACTGGATTCAAGTGCATTGATTAAAAAAATCGTAGATGGTTTTAGAAGCTGATGCACTTTTATATTCTTTAATATACCAGACTTTCCACAGTACCTTCATAACTTTTAGGATGATTTCTGATGAATTCTGACCTCTAAGAGTTCTTACAAATCAGACATGAGAATTCAGCCTCAACAGGATGGAGTCTGTCTAGGCGGACAACCTATTTGCATTATGCTACTTTGCTGAGTATGGTAGGTGAGTAAAGCTTCTGCTGAAGGGCGATAGAGACATTTGAAGTTTGGCTTCTTTACAAATCTTCCCCTGCCCTCAAGAGCATAGCCAGGTGGGGTAAGTGTACTTGAAGGGGCTGAGGACGTCAACCCACCTCTGAGCAGCCCGCTCCCTGTGCTCCCCTTCCCCTGCACTCAGAGGAGATGTTACTGTCCCATCTGGCCTCTCTCAGCTGTGCAGTCTCACATTTCTGTTGTAAAGAAATTAATGAAAACGTTGGTGTCCTGACAGAGGTTTTGGAACTTAGTCATAAGTAGTCCATCTTAGATTGCAGACGCAGATAGCTTTTGAAAATACATCTTACGGGGAAAGCTTGCAGCGTCTGCCAGGAAGTTGGAACTGTTTCTACTTTTCATCTTGTACTTCTATCGCATTTTTTACTCGTAGGTTTTAGCCAAAGCTCCGGGCTTTACTTTCTTTTTTTTTTTTAATCCTGATTTATTTACTTTTTCTCATATTAGAAAAAAGCCCAAATTAGGAGAGCAGACATAAGCATTCCTGAATAAAAGAATGGAAAGTTTTAGGTCTTCTCTTTATTACTAGCTAGCACTTTCTTTGCCAGATGCAGAGTTCATGGCCAAATAGATTCTTCAGCTTTCTGTAACTATTTGAAACGAATGGAAATGAAAGACCGTGAACGTGGAGGTATGTGTCTACTCCTGCCATGTGGCTTTCAGAGACAGCTCTGCTTGCTGTCCTCTCTGCTCAGCCGCCTGAACTGAAACACCTTTCATGGAGGGCCGCACTTGAAGACCAGCCAGTGGCCTTGAAGCAGGAGTCTCAGGGCTCCGTGCCCTCAGAAGGCCTCTGGCGTAGAGCTCTGCGTTGTTAGCCAGAACCTGCTGCGTATTAATAATGCTTTGATTCTGACCCCTGATTAGCCTTCACTTTTCAGGCCTCTTTGAGATTTTTCTCTATGCCCTGAACTCATATTAATTCCCTCCAGTCTGACAGGATGGAGACTGTCTAGCTGAATTCATCTTGTTGTCTTGACCTATGTAACTTTTCTGTGCTCGTCCAGCATGAGTGTGAAATGAATTAGAAGAAAGAGCTGTCAGTATCAAAGCTTCCTTCAGGGCCTCTGAACTCCGCCTAGCAGCAGCGTTGGATCCCAGAGTGGTTGGGGCCACTGGTCAGGGGCCGGGAAAGAGAAATTAACCAGGAAATAATTGCTCATAGCAACCTCTACAGACTTCATGTTTAAATTTTTCCCCTAAACCATTCATAAATAGTTGGATGTTGCATTAAGTGGAAAACACCTATAAAAATCTGTAAAGAAAAATTAAATAATAATCTAGCAAATCAGTCTGTTCTCATCATGATCTCAAGTCATAACTGATGAATTGATTTCACAAACTCCTCTGAACCCCTCCGAGAACCTCGGCACGAAGCTAGTGCTGGGTGTGAGGTGCGCTGGGTCTGTGCTCTCAAAGAGCTTGTAGCGGGTTAAGAAGGAGACTCTGTGACTCCGTTGCAATCTAATGTCAAGACTGGTACAGTGGACATGTGTGACAAGTCCTGTGGGCACACAGCAGGAGCCGGGGTCACGATCGGCACACAGGGTTGGCGTGAATGAAGTGGGAGAAGGAAGACCAGACACTGTGGGGCCTTGGCAGGGAGTACTCACTCTGTGGTTGATTCGTTTTCCTCTTTTTATTCTAAATGTATGAAATAATGATAGACGTCCAGAAAAATCTGTGAAAATTCGGGAACTGTCAGGAAGTGCTAAAGATTAAATAGAATAACTTCAGAATACATCTGACAAGGCTGACATCCTACCTTTCTTCCTGGATCAAATACCCCATTTCAGTGCCACTTAGCTGTCTGGGTGTAGTAAGAATCTGTGTGTTCATTTCAGTACTATGATTCTGAATTTCTGATAGGAATGAACTGTCGTGATTCGCAAGTACCATAAATCTAGGGCAGATTGTCATGAAAGTAAACACTAATGAATTTGAGCCACGTTAATAAAATTATAAACTACTTATTACTGTCCAAGTGCTCTTAAAAATAATTATCCTTTCAATTTCTTATTAGTTTATTTGTGCAGATGCTGGAACCAAACTAGCTGAGTCAACCATCCTGAGCAAGCAGATGATCGCCTCTGTGCCTGGAGTAAGTCCTCACCGAATTAATTGTCTGCATTTTATATTTCTTCTCATTTCCTCATCTAGCAAAGAGGTATTTTTGGCCTGTGTCCTGGTTCACTTTGGTAGAATAAACATTATAAAATTGAAAAACATATCAGCATCTTTTTTAAAAAGAGCACTAGTGAAAATTTAAATTAATCCCAGACCCTGGAAACTTTCCATCCCAGGAACCATGAGCAAAACTGAAGCAGCAATTAAAAAAGAGGAAAGAAATGACCAAATATACAGAATAGATTTGATTAAAGTTCATTTTTTCCAGAATCAATTTTCTTATATTGGCTTCTATTAACCAATTTGATTTAACTACAGGAAGAAATAAGAATTGTAATATTATCGTTTTCCTTTATAATATTTCCTCTGAAAATTAAAAAAATTTCCATTATTATCAACTAGTGAACTATTTGGTAAAGTATGTTAAGATTCTTATTGACGGGGTTGAAGATGACAAACCACAATTACTTTTTTGTTGTTGTTCTTAATCTTTTTAAAAATTTTATTAGTTTCAAGTATATAGTACATTGGTTAGACATTTGTATAGTTTATGAAACGATCCCTCTAATTGCTCCTTCTCTCCTCTGGTTTTACTCCTAGCTACATATTAACTTATTGATAGCAATTTTCCTGCAGCAAACTCAGAAACTTTAGAGATTTGTTAATTGAAAACAATTATTTAAATTGTCATTAGACAAAAAATTAGTAAAGAAAAAAGGATCACCTATAATTCATCTGCCTTACAATGAGAACTCTATTATTTTAGAATACTTTTTCATGTTTTAATCTATTCAGTATCCTAATTAGCTTATTCCTATATTATTGGAAATTTATATGCTTTCTAATTTCTTTGCTAGTAAATACATATTCCTACAAAGATCATCTTCACCTTTATTTTGGATTATATCCTTGGGATAAATTCCATAGTCAAAACAAAGAGTAAGAATATCTTAATGGTATGTACTTTCATATTGTTTTGCAAAAGATTTTTATTAATTTACACTTGCAAGTATACCAATTTTACCCAAAACACTAAACATTTTTTAAAATACTGTTTATTTATTTTTTTGATGTGGAGAAGTTTTATGAGAGAGAAAAAAATAAATCATTCAACAGAGAGATAATTTTACTATTGATATATTAATGTATTTTCTTTCTCTTTTTCTATGTATATTTGTTTAACATAGCTCAGACCTTAATATAAGTGCTGCTTTGGCTTCATATGTTATACGCATTTTTCCCAAAGTTTAATGGCTGCAGAGTTTTACCTCATGTTAATGTGTCATAGAATAGTTTAAATAGGTTAAAAATGTGGGGGCTAGATTTCCACCAGAGAATGAGGTCTGCCATTTACTAGCTGTGTAATGAGGAGAGTTATTTAATCTTTGGTTCTTTGATTTGTATTATCTATGGAATGGGCTATAATAGGGCCCCATGTCTAGGTGGGGATTGAATGAGAAGATGCATGTAGAACATACTAGCATAGTGCCAGGGGAAGTGCTGAGTAAACACTGTTAAAAATAATATTAACAAACATTAATTATTTGGGGATATTTTAGTTATTTTCAGTATTCTTCAGTTATAAGTAACATATGATAAACATCTTTGTGCTTAAGTCTTTGTTCATATTTTAGACTATTTTTTTATGATAGATTTCCAGGAGTAGAATTACTAAGCTATGTATTTTTTAAGAGTTCTTAATAATAGTTAGGGTAATGTAAGGTGCTGTGAAATAAAATGCCAGTTCTCAGCGACAACACACAAAGTTATTGTTTGCTCCTGTGCAGTTTAGAAGGGCATCTTGAGAAGCCAAGGGAGGAGAACTTCCATATGGATGTGGTCCCTTCAGTCACGTGCAGTCCTCTCTAATCAGATGGTGGTTGGGGAAAGAGAAGAGAATATGGTACATAGAGGGTCTTCCTGGGCCAGGTCTAACTAAATGTGATGCATATTTCTTCTATTTGTGTTCCGTTGGCTAGAACTCAGTCCCACGGCCACACCTAACTGTCTGGGAGGACAGGGAATGTGGTTTTGCTTCCTGCTAGGGAAGGAGAAAAATGGCTCCATGAGCAGCTAGCCAGCCTCTGCTGCACTCACTGTCTTTCTCATTGTTTAAGTCTTTCAAACTCAGTACCTATGCAATGGCTACAAAACTGTATCCTTGCTATATAAAAAGTTTATTGAAATCAACAAGTAAAAGACAAACATTTCAATAACCACAAAAAAGCAAAAACTGTTGCAGAATCCACATATAGAACTCTTTCCAATGACCAATACACAAAAACATTCAAAATATACCTTTTACCCTCACTAGCCATCAGTCGACTGTAAATTAATATAAAATATTAGAATATTAAAAAACATAAAAAGTAAAATAAACTAGCAAATCAGCAGGTTTTTCTTAATGAATAAACTTGTTAATGATGAAGTGAGACAAATGTTCTTCTAAACTGCTGGTGGTAGTGAAAGATGGTTCTATCTTGCTGAAGAACAGTTTGACAATTTACTTTTGTGAATATATGTTCAAGAAAATAATAAAATGTGCATGTAAGGAATTATAGACAGATATATTATAGCAGCATTTAAAATGGCAAAAATATGGAAACAAAATCAATGTCCAAAGTTAAGGTTTTGTTTAAGCAAAATAAGGTGTCTCTGTAAGATAGATTATTAATTATGTGGATACCAAGTTGAAATTTCAAATAATATTTAATTAATTAGAAAACGCTTATGATGGATTTAATTTAAAAGCAGGTTAAAAAAAAGCGGGTTAGAAAAAACTCCAGTCTTATAAAATTGTATGCATATGTGTATATTATATGCATTCAAAAGAATTTAGAAGGAAGTATTAACAGTGGCTCACAGGTGAAGGATAGGAATTAGGATTATGTTGGTTTTCTTTTTTATTAATTTGTATTTTCTAAGTTTCCTACACTGAATATGTTACTTTTATAATCTAAGTAATCTGATTTTAAAATAAGACATAAGTTTCAAGGAAGAATTAACCGTGATTCACTTCAATTCATCTTTTGAATTCAGAGTAAATTTTCAATACCTTTACCATCGGTTTTCCTCTTGAAATAAATATAAGCTTCCTGAAACAAGTGGAGCTTGACTCTTTTTTTTTTTTTTAACTAATACACCTAAAGTTTGTTACATACAAAACACATACTGATGTTTTGCAGAATAAAAAAAGGGAGGGGATTGGAAATCATATGCAAGTATCAATGGCTCCCTAAGACTATCCTGACTATAAAGTGTTTTTTAAGGCTTTTATTATATGAGTTGCTGTCTCTAGAGCAAGAGGAACTGGGTAATAATAAATTCTTTGCTCTTATTTTTTTTTTTGTAATTTAAACTTAAAAGACAAATATTGAATAATACGCCTAGTAATTATTTTCTGTGACATTTGCCTACTTGAAATGCTATAAAATATTGCCTGTGAAAGAAACAAATCCCCTTCAAGAAATGCAGGAACAGAGTATATGCTCCGATTTGCATGACATGTGAAAGGTCAGAGAAAATAGAATAAATCGGGGCGAAATCCTTCCTCGCACTAAAGGATTAATATTCCAAAAGCAGGAACACAATAACCTTTTATAATTCCTTCACTCGATTTAAATTAAAAGAAGAAACCCTTAGAACGTGTGAAATGCTTGGAAAACGCTCTGACAGAACCGCGGTGACCTTATTTTACTGTTTGTTGTCCCGTCAGAGGAACTGACAGGCGTAACCTTCTAGAAGAGATAGAAGGTGATATAGTTCAGGGCTGTGCAGATTTACATGAATATGGGAAAAGGATTTCTGACTGAGTGAGCTAGTTAAGCATATAATGTTCCAGATTTTCCTAAAGAAAGCTAAGAAAAGCCTTGGCAATAGTATTCAGATGGCTTCAAAGCCGGCCTGCTTTTGATCCCCATTACACCCAGCCTGACGTGTGGCTGCTCTCGTATGGCTTTGATGTGGCAGCCTGTCTGCTCCTTTTCCCTTTTCTTTGCCTATAATCCTAAATTCACTGCATTGCCCCAAGAGAGCGGGCTTATGCCATTTAATAACCAGAAACACAAGTATGCCCTCTTCTCCTTTAAGACTTCCCAAACGTACTGCTCATATCTTGGGGAGATGACCATCTCATTTCTTTCTTTACCCCTGGCAAGAATGCAACAGGGATGCATTTATCTATTTAATAGTGTATCAGCTACGAAGAAGAGTTAAGCTGTAAGCGACCTGACCTGAATATAATTTTCTGACTTTTTTGGCAAACAGGATATTCGTTTGTAAATTTTTTTTTTTTTTTTTTAAATAGAGAAAGAGTCAAGATACTGGAGGTAGAATTTGGCCACACGTATTTTATGTACTTAAGACTCCCTAGAGTGTAAAGTGTTACACGTTAGGGTGACACCTAAGGGGATTGATGTCACACAGACTGATCCTGATGGCTTTACACAGGCTAAATCTGTGTTTACCGACCAGTTTAAAAACCATCAGACAAAAACCATTTAAATCACCCAGTGGAGAGGCCCTGTCTCCCCGTAGGCCGTCCCTGTTTCTCTGCTCTCCACCGCAAACCTTTCATCAACTTTTGTCCCAACTGTGGGCAGACGATCACAGACAATGCCCAGAGTAATGGAGTGAGTCAGAAATCCAGAAAATGAGACAACTCATTAGCACACAGCGTGAAATCGGAGCGAGACAATCACGGCAGTCAGGGCAAAAAAACGAAGGCCGTGACTCAGGCAGAGGGCGCAGCCAGCGGTGTCCTTGTGTTTCAGTGCGGGACGGCGGCCATGGAGTGCATGCGGCAGTACATCGGCGAGGTGCTGGATTTCATGGCGGACATGCACACGCTGACCAAGCTGAAGGTAAGAGCGCTTGCGTCCGCTCGGCTCAGGTTAGGGATGCACCAGGCCATTGGTAGAGGCTTAAGCAGACCGGATGAGGATCTGACTGTTCCCTGGAGAGGCAGCGGGGGCGCTACTGAACGAGCCCACGGCTGGGGAGTCTGCAGAACTGAGATCCACCTGCGCAAAGCGGGAAGGGATCTCTGCGCGCCATCCGCTGCGTGCGTGGCTTTCCTTTTGCTACGCATTCAGTTCTTGCGATGCCCCCCTGGAGGCGTTACCCCGTTTTACAAATGTACCAACTGAAACCCGAGGGGGCTTAGTGCATTGCTCAAGGTCACAAAACCGATACGCGGTGAAGGCAGACTTGACCTAGGACTGCGGTGACCCCCGAACCCCTTTCCACGGTGCCACAGAGCCTCGTTTCACTACTCAGCGCCTCCGTTTCCTCGCTTGCAAAACGAGCCTCGTAATACCTGCCTTTGCCGACCGTTAAAAGGTTTGATGTAAAATAATGCACATGAAGAGGCTTTCGTAAACTGATAACATTCTACAAACACATAAGGTATTATGGTTTTTATCTGTATGGAACCTACCTTCTTCAAGGAAATAATAATAATAATAATAATAATAATAATAATAATAATAATAATAATAAAAGGATAGCACAGACTTTAATTTACATACAGGCAAAATCCCAGTGAAGTTGTTGAGCTTATTGAGGGTTTCGCAGGGTAGAATAAATTGCTGATGCAAGTCAACTTCCCTGTGGTGAGTCAGCCAGGGAGCTGAAAGATTGATATGATAGTCTGAGAGCTTTCAGGAAGTCCCCGGATGAGGGCAGAGGAGCCTGTACACACGGCCCAACCAGCCGCCAGATTGCAGTCTGGCACTACATGGGTTTTTTTTTGATAAACAGGACTTAGTCATGCCAGAAGTTCATCGGCTAAAAATATGGTCCCTTTATTACTCAACTTACTTACCAGACTCTGCTCAAGCGGAAAGTAGAATCAAAATGTAAACGGATAATTTCTCACACTCTCCAAACCCAGTCATGTCCAAAGAAGCTCCCCTCGTGCCTGATTGCTTGTACACTGGTTGCTGATTACTGAATCTGGTCACCTACACTCAAGTGACTTTGATGTACAAAGAAGAGGGGACAGTTGTTACCTAAACATTTTTAGTTCGTGTTGTACAGCCACTTTCAAAATACAGAGAAAAATCATGATCGAAAAGTTGGGGATATAGCCCACCCCTCTGATTTTGCATAGTATTAGCGAATGGATAAGAAAGGTCAGATGGCAAGTGGCTTATCTACGTGACTAATCGAGACAGAATTGGGTCTAGAACCTAGGATTCAACTCCCAGTTCAGTGCTGTTTCCACTAACCAAGCTATGGTAAGCAAAGACATTTTTCTAAATTAATTCGACAAATATAAATAAAGCAACTGTAATGTAGCTGGCACTATTCTAAGCAATTAGGGATGCAGTAAGGAACACAAACAGAGTAGCTGCCCTCATTTCGTTTGTAGTCTGGTAGTACAGACCAATTTTAATGAAAATTTCATACAATCTAAGGGAAAATTATGATTTTAACAATTGCTCTGAAGAAGGGTAGACGATGGCATGAGAGTTTCTAACAGGATGACATGACCTAGCCAGGGAGGTCAGGGAAGGCTTCTTGGAAAAAGTGATAACTTGAGCGAAAATCCAAACAATGAATAGCAATTAATTAGAAAGGCAGGAACAGTATTTCAGGCAGAGAGAAAAGCATGAGCAAAGGCCAGTAATGGGAGGGACCCAATGTACCTGGAGTCACAAGGATGAAGGGGTAAGATACGGAGGTCTGCAGCAGCTAGATCATTCCAGGATTTTTAGTTATGCCAAGGAATTGCTTTTCTCCTTTATTCTAAGAACAGTGGGAAGCCACTAAAGAAGTTTCATTGGGTTGTATGCTTGGGAATGGTGATAGAAGGTGTGGAAATGACAACCTGATCTTTTCAAAGAGTGGCCTGGAGTGTGTCCAGGTACTCTGCCAAAGTCACAAAACACCGTTTGGTTTTGCAGAGCCACATGAAGACATGTTCCCAGCCTCTGCACGAAGATACCTTCGGTGGACATCTCAAAGTTGGGTTGGCGCAGATCGCTGCCATGGAGATCTCCCGGGGCAACCACAGGGATAACAAAGCTGTGATTCGCTATCTGCCTTGGCTCTATCATCCCCCTTCTGCAATGCAACAGGGGTAAGACCCTTATTATTCCAGCAATGAGGGTAAATAAAGGCAGGAAACACCCTAAGATTCCTGGGGCTCGGGGAGAGCTAACGAGCGCACCGAAGATTTATGGGAGTGGAGTATGATTGCTTGGGCAGATGGAAAATGAAACCCATCTCCATTCTTCCTTGGGGACCCAGCAGCATTTCTGAGCATGAGCACTTCATGAAATTTGTCCTCATACATATGATGGATGATGAAAACTTGGAGCTTAAAACTACCACTTTGACTCTTCATTTCAACTCATTAAATATATTGATAGGTATTCATTGCACACTTACATAAGCTTTTGCCTTCAAGGAGCTTAGATTGTAGCTGGAACAAAATCTGTGTGATGAAAGAGAGTGCAAGGAGGTGTGAGCCCTTGGTTCTGCTTGTAAGGGAAGCTAAGAAGAGAGGTGCCCGTGGGTAGTTTATTTGGGAACTCAGAGCAGGCTCAAGCCTGCCATTTTGCACAGTTAGCTTCGTGGCTAGTGGAAAGGTTTGGGGCAGGGGAGGTGGTGAGAAGGGCAGGAGGAGAAAATTATCGGAGAACAGGAAAATGGGTGGTTGTATGTTATATCTATCTCTTCCTCTATTCCCTCCTCTCAAGTGGGGATGTCAAACTTTCTAATGAGAGGAAAGGGAAGGGTTTAGAAAGAGAAGCTAGTGAGAAAGGCAATCAGGTTTGTGGATAAATGGTATTTAATTCTGTGTCACCAAAGGCTGCTCTTTGCTCAAGACGCTAAGATCCAGGAATAGAGTGGGAAACAAGAAAAACAGATTATTTTGCTGGCACTCTGTCACCTTGGTATTTTATTGTATTGGTTGTCTACAAGACCATACTCTTGATCCCTTCCATCTATAAGCATTTGCTGAGCCCCCAACGAAACGGAGAACGTAAAGTCATCCTTAACCCTTCCTTCTCTAACAGACCTAAAGAATTCATCGAGTGCGTCTCCCACATCCGTCTTTTGTCCTGGCTGCTTCTCGGGTCCCTCACTCATAATGCAGTGTGTCCAAATGCCTCGTCTCCGTGCCTGCCCATACCTCTGGATGCAGGTTCCCATATTGCAGACCATCTTATTGTCATCCTGATTGGATTTCCAGAGCAATCAAAGGTAAGTGATTTCTGCAAGCTGAAGACCATATGCATTGAAATTGCTAATAGAAACCCTTATCAGCCAATTATGTTTCTTCTGAGAAGAAAATGCATCTTATCACTGGCCCTCCTGTGGATATTTGGAAAGCAACTTTGTGCTAATGCCTTATTTAAAGTTGTTTAAATTCCCAGACTATCTTTTCTTCCCCTAAATTGTTTTTTTGGTTTCCTTTGATGAAGATAAATGATGGAGGCAAGGAAGAGTTAGCTTCCTAGGCATTTTTGTCTCAAAATAACGAAGAGAAATAGGAGGTTAGCAATATCATAAAAATTCTTTGATCAGTTTTTAGAACCAGATATGCAGTGGAAGAAAATTTATGCCCTATCTAATTCTTCATGCACTGTATTTTCAACTCAAATCTCTAGGGATATATGAAGATACCAAATGAAAATAAGGCCAGTCGGGGGCTTATTGAAGTGCACGTTAGAATCACCTACATAGGGAACTTCGTAAATCATGGAGACAGATGACAGGCATCAGGGAGTAAAGCAAACCCAAGTCAGGCATCAATCACGAGCCAGTACGAGCAAACCAGACATGCTGGTACTGATTAGCTACGAGGAGCCAAGGGCCCTTCATAGAGCTTAGGCGAATCCTGGTGGGTTTGGGCCAGGACAGGCTGGCTCTGGGGTAGAGAAGAGCACCCACCCAAATGACCCGGATGATGTTGGCATGAGGTATTAGGCTGTCAGTTTCTAATATTTCAACTCAGATCTGCAATGGTACTTTATTTTGTGACCTTGAAAAAGTTACGTTTTTTAATCTATGAAACAGACGAGGGGATGGTTTGAGAATCGTGGAGGTGATCTATGACACTTGGGCAGCACAGTGCCTGGGACACTGTCGGTGCTCCCTCAGTCAGCGCTTACCTCTAGTAGGAATACTCTCTTTGCTGTTGCTGCTGCTGCTGCTACTACTACTAGTAGTAGTACGACTGTTACGTGCTGGGCAGTGTGTTCATGTATAGAATAGCCTCATTTACTCCTGACTGCAGCTCTCTCTCTGATGGGGCGCTGTTAACTCGTTAACGCCCCGTTACAGACGAGGACACACCCTAAAGTGGCAGAATGATGCTTCTTCCTCACCTAGTTCAGGGATGGGAATGTCAGTTTCACTAAAGGGCAAGGGGGCGGGGAGCTTTATTCTGCAGACTAAGGTGGCTTCTCTTTGGAAAGATGCTTTGTTCTCTGAGCACACTCCCACTGACGAGTGAAGTGCAGCTTGTCTTAAGATGATGAATCACGAGTTTGTAACTGGGCGCTGCCTCCTTCGGCCTGGGATCACTCGGGATGGACCACTCTCTGTCTTCAGCTGGAACCCCGCGAGGAGGGCTTGGGGGAGCAGCCCAGCCCACCGGAGGGTAACGCCTCTTCCTTTCGTTCTTCTGCAGACCTCCGTGCTGCACATGTGTTCGCTCTTCCACGCGTTTATCTTTGCTCAGCTCTGGACCGTGTACTGCGAACAAAGCGCTGTAGCTACAAGTGTCCAAAGCCAGAATGAATTCAGCTTCACGGCGATCCTGACCGCGCTGGAGTTTTGGAGCCGGGTGACACCCAGCATCCTTCAGCTGATGGCCCACAACAAAGTGGTGAGTTCACACGAAAGTTTTCCCTCTTGGCTCGAATCTCGATGTGTATAATCACTCCCAGCCCTCACACTGCCTGCCTTAAAGATCTCAGCCGTAGTGGTATATAAACCACTACAGTGGATTTTTGTGTTATAAACTAGATGTTCTACCCACGTGCAAACTTCCATGAAAAACAAAGCAAGCAAGTCAGTTCAGTAAAAACAATTTTTGTTTTGTCGGCCTACTACCAAAGAAAATGCATAAAACTTCTACCATTAAGGGCTGTTTTGCCGCAATAAATTCAGAGGGTTAGGAGGAAGATTCATACCATTTTTGGATTCCAAGGCTATTTGGAAAAACTCTAGCCAACTGTGGTGTTTAAGAGCGGACCAATAAACCACATGAGCTTATTTCACTCAGGCTTAAAACCTGACAAGAACCCCACCTTTCTTGAGTTGCCCAGGAGGCTCTGGGCTCCCCAGTTTTCACATCCAGTTCCGTTTTGCTGTGGATGATGGCTCACCCAGAAAGGGGCTGCTCCAGACCTCGCCAGAAACGTCTGGAGTGTGGTTAGCTTGAGCCTGCTTCGTTGAAGGTTTGAGGGTGTAGGAAGGAATTTTCAGGGGAGCCCTTTGGTTCAGCTTACTGCTTTGGAGGACATTCTGAGCTGGGGAAGCTACGGCCTTTGTCTCAGTATGGGTCAAATGCATGTCTGTGAGGGGCAAGGGACCCGGTAAAACACCATAACAACGGTCCCATCATGAGCAGAAACCCAACACTGCACCGTCTGCAAAAGGCATTCCGGAAATGAATTTCGATTGACTATTAGTCTAAGACATCTTTTCTTATAAGTCTAATTGGAAAGGGGATTATACATTTCCTTTTAGTAAAGCAGTTTCTTTTCTTCAGAGAAGCAGATGCTGTAAGGTCATTCTGTGTGGAGAGAGCTGTTTAGTTCAATTTAAAAGACATTTGTGTGAAAATGTTAGGCTGCACGGACAGTTCTGACTGCTACGGAGATAATTATGTTTATTGGATCGTAGCGTCTTGGAGATGAGCATTCTGTTCTGTTATTTTATAGGCGTTGAAATGGAAACCTCTAACTTAAGGAGAGATTCAAAGTTTCCTTCTATTGTCATTCGTTTTTTGATGCCGTGAATACCTCTCCTTCCAAGCGCTCTTGATATTCAAACGTTACAAATGAATTCTTTTTATAAATGATGTTATCAATGAATTTGAATCCATTTTATTCTGAAATTTAAGGTCCGGCCTTAGGAATTTCTGGATCTCTACTGCACTTTTGAACTCTCGTAAGCACGGTTACCTTGTTCCATAAAGAACAAAGCCTCAGAGACAGGCATGCAAAAAATGAAACAGCCGCTCCAGATGATGTAACTGGGGAGAAAGGATCGAGATGGGGAAAGGGACCTAAGCCCAGAGAGTTCTACAGCTGGAAATGAATGGTGTGAATCCCCTGGTGTGAATCGCCCTGCAGTGTAGATTAGTGAGATCAGTGCCCCAATTTCATTGGCAGCCCCGAGTTAGATGAGGAAGGTGTGACAATTGCAATATCTCTGGAGCTTTAAAAATTCAGTTTCTGGTTCATACACACCACTGAGGGTGGTCCTCGCTGGTCATCCTGCGGACAGGCCCAATGGGCCCTGGGCGTGGGTTCTCTGCGGCTGCAGACGGGTTTGCATAGTGTCCCTATTCCTGGGCGTGGAACTGATTTTCATGTTTGTTGTTTCAGATGGTAGAAATGGTGTGTCTCCATGTGATTAGTTTAATGGAGGCATTGCAAGAATGCAATTCAACCATTTTTGTCAAGGTAGGAAAATCTTACGATTTTTATAGACCGTTTCTTGCCGCTAAAAATAAGTGTGGATTTATTTTAAATGTATCTTCTGAAGAGGAAAAGAAAAGTGATTTGATTTTATATACCCAAAGCTGTGACTGGGGGATTCGGGCTCAGATAGCAATCCTTATCAAATGGTTATCGTGTTATTTTTTGCTGTTGCTCCACCACTGTGACAAACTCTACCTGGGTTCAATGTGTCGGACCATGCTTACATGTCACCCAAGCAATTACAATGTTACTGGGGGCCGTTGATCTGAAAATGACCCTATAGTAATTAATATACATTGGTTGGAGGTCACCAAGATATCCAGAAGACTAAGGAAAAGAGTCTGTGATTGTTTGACTTGGTAGCGGGAACTTTTCTCTAAGATAAATAAGTTCGGTTTCTAATATTACTATTCTAAATTATTACACAGCACATGAAAGGAGGTTAAGCATTTGTCATCTATCCAGTGACATCGGAAACATACTGTGGGATAAAAAAAAAAATAAGAGTAAAGAAGAACTTGGTTTCTCACTCACTTACCTTTTAATTTCCCCCTTTTCCTTTCCTTCCTGGCATTCCATCTCTTTGTCTCACTGATTCTTTGTTCTTTTTCCTCTCGGACCAGCCACCTTCTCGTTTTCCTTTCCCTTCTGTGGTCCATCATCTCAGCTGCCCGTACCTTCAGCACAGAGTGCATCAGCCTGGAACCTTATAACTTGCTATTTTGCTCCTTGGTTGAATCTCTTCTTCAGTAAAGGATGCTTTTCAAGTTAACTCACACAGCGCTAAAGAAAAGCGAGCCTATTTGCAGGGAAACTTGACGGTTGCCCGAATACTGCGAGGGAGTTGGTTCCAATGGGGTAGATGTAGCTTATCCAGCCCAACAGTAGCAAAAGTCAACACCGTGAGACTAACTGCATGACTGATTCTTAGATGATCATACCTGACTTTATTTTTCACAACTTTATGAAAGTATAATTTACATACAGTAAACTATACATATTTAAAGTGTGCAGTTTGATAGATCTTGACAAATATTGCCACAGTCAAGATCATGAACACATTTGTTACCCCGCTAAAGTTCTCTTGTAGCCATTTATAATTCTGCTATTCCTCCACTCTCTGTACCCCTTCTCTTTATCCCCAAGCAACTCCCAATCTGCTTTCTGTCACTCTAGGTTAGTTTGCATATTCCAGAATTTTCTATAAATGGTACAGTATGTACTTTTTTTCCTGCCTTCTTTCACTCAGAATAATCACCTTGAGATTAATATCCATGTTGTTGCATGTGTCAGTAGGTCATTTCTTTTGATTTCTGAGTAATATTTCATTGTATGGAATACCATGTGTTATTTATCCATTCATTAATTAATGGACATCTGAGCTGTTTGCATTTTGGGGCTATTACAAATAAGGCTGCTATGACTATTTATGTGCAAGTCTTTGTGTAGACATAAATTTTCATATATGTTAATATATGAAAATATATTAATATAGATAAATAACTAGGTGGGAATAGCTAGGTCTTTGCTCTGAAAGCTACTTTGATATTAATACAAGCAATTCAGTTTTCTTTTGACTAGTATTAGCATCCTATGTCTTTTCCCATTCTTTTACTTTTAATCTATTTGTATCTTTATATTTAAAGTGTATTTCTTATAGGCAGCGTATAGTTCAGGGTTGGGTTTTTTTAAAAGTTCACTCTGATAATCTTTTGCTTTTAACTGGAGTTTTTAAACCACTTTCATTTAATGTGTTTTGTGATATTGTTGGGGTTAAATCTACCATCTTGCTGTTTATTTTCTGTATTTCTCATCTGTTCTTTGTTCCTCATTCCCTCTTTTTATGCCTTTTTTGGATTGAGTTTTTAATAATTAAAATTTGGGTGAAATTTCCTCTTATTTTTCTGATTTCTTAAGATCGAAGCTGAGAGAACCTTCTTCTTTTCAGTCATCAGTGTTTCGTGCTCTAAATTTCCTAAGCACTGCTTGAGCTGCACTCCTCCATGCTTGGACATGTTCTCGTATCCATTCAGTCTAAAGTGCTTTCTAATGTCCATTAGGGTTTCTTCTTTGATTCAGGGGTTATTTAGAGCTGTGCTTTTTAGTTCTTTAATTGGTAAGATGTCTCACTTGTTGTTGTTTTAGTGGTTGATTTATAGTGTACAGTGCACATTTTTAACTTATCGCAATCTACCTTCAAGTAATATTACACTTCATACATAGGATAAAGATGTATAATAGTATACTTTCATTTCTCACCTCCTGGCTTGGTGCTGTTACTGTCATATACTTTGACTATGTTATATACCAAACCATATATTATTATTAAATGTAAATGGTCATCTCTTAGAGAGATTAGAATTTTAAAAAATATTTATTTATATTCAGTGTGCTTCATTTCTGTCATTTTATTTCTGCCCAGAAGACTTTTTTTTTTCCTTTTTTTACCAGTTCTCATGCAGGTCTCCTGGTGATTAATTCCTATAGGTTTTGCGTGTCTGAGAATCTTACTTTGCCTTCATTTTGAAAAATACTTTTGCTGGGTATTGAATTCTAGGTTCAAATTTTTTTCCTAGTATTTTAAAAATGTTGCTTGCTCCTCACATTGTTTCTGACCAGAAATCTGTATCATTCTTATTGTTTTTAATTCTGTCTGCGATATGTCTTTTTCAAATATTTTTCTCTTTACCGTTGTTGTTGAACAATTTGATAATGAAAAACCTTGGTGTGGTTTTCTTCATGTTTCTTGTGCTTAGATTGGTCGAGCTTCTTGGATCTGTGAATTTATAGTTTTCATTATAGTTGGAAATGTATCAGCCATTATTTCTTAAACTATTTTCTTCTGTGCTTTTACTCAGCATATTCAATATTTCCTTTACTTTTTGACACTATTGAATATAGTTATAATAACTTTTAATGTCCTCGTCTAGTCATTGTTACCTGTATCATTTTTCAGTCTTTTCCAATGACTTGATTTTTCTTCTCATTTTGGGTCACATTTTCCTACTTCTTTGCACACCTGGTAATTTTTAATTAATTTTTAATGTGAATTCTTGACATTTTGGATTTGACTTTTTTGGGGGCTGGATATTTTTGCACTCCTATTATAAATATCCTTGAGCTGTATTCGGGGACGTAGTTAAGTTACTTAGAAACAGTCTTATCCTTCTGTGTCTTGACTGTAAGCTTGCTAGGTGGGATCAAGCAGAATTTTGTCTGGGGCGAATGTTTCTTCACTACTCAGGCAGTATCCTGAGTACTCCACTTAATGTTCTATTATTTAGAAGATTTTTTTTTTTCATTTTCACTGGTGGAAACAGAAACTATTGCTGGCCCTATCTGACCACCAGGGATATTCCCCTCTAATTTTGTTTTTTTTTTTTTTTTCTTCAGCCTCGGGTAGTTTTTCTCATGTGTGTGCTCTTAAGCTCACGACTCCAGGGGAACCCTTTGCAGATCTGGAGAGTTTTCCCTCGCTTTGTGCAGCTTTCTCCTCTCTGGTCCCTGGCCTTACAGATTCTAGCCCCGCTGGCCCCTCTGGACACCTGGCTCCATCTCCGGAGTCCAGGAAGACTGCCAGGCTATGCTGCTTGCTGCCTGCAAACTCTCTCTAGGCAGGTGGCTAGACCAATCGTAGAGCTCGCTTTGGTTGCTCCCGTCCTTGGTGGCCACCGTCTGGCACTGCTGATGCTCAGTGTCTGAAAACCATCATTTCATAGATTCCACCTGGAATTATAACTGTTTCAGGCAAGTGGGTAAATCTGGTCTTTGTTATTCCAGCTTTACTACGAGAGAGAGATTTTCACAACTAATTTATATTTTGAGAGCTGACATAAACATGGAGTGAAATGAATACAGTTCATCCAAGCGGGACATCTTTCGTTTATCCTATTGCATAAACCAAACAAAACAAGAGAGACGGTATCGCTTTTATTTGGTGAAAAGCAACCTATTTCCTCAAATGTCCTTTCGTTGTCCAGATTTTGTTTTGGAGAAGGAAAAAAAAAAAAAGCCCAACCAACTTTATTATAATATTACAGAGCCTAAAATAAATTACATCCAATTCTTACTGACGGCTTTGTAGGAACCACCAGCAAAAGGGAACTGAAATGAATGTTATTCAGTAAGTGAAATTAGCATTCCTGAAGTTGGATGACTGCTGGGTTATATAATGCTATCAATAATAAGGAGATTTAACCTGAAGCCTTTAGTCATGTGATTTGTAAATCACAAACCTGAAGGTCCCTTGTTAGGTATATTTTTTAATCTTATGGTCAGATGTTACATCGGTGGAGAAATAATAAAAAACTGTCTAGTAAAACCAACCTCACTATTCCCCTTGCTTGCCTCATACAGGCCCTTAGCCCCAGTGACAGTACTGGGAAGGGGGTCCACCCAGGCTCAGAGTCCTCAGTGCTCCCTGGTCCCTACTCACCCTGGTTCCTACTCACCCTGGTTCCTCAGGATTCTTAACAGGAGATTAGTCTAGGTATTTCTCAATACCAAGAGGCCTGTGGGCCTGCTTCCATATCAGATAAGTCAATAATCGGTAAGAGTCTGTAGACGTTAGGACTCTCAGGCTTGGTTCTTGATGTAAAGACATTTTTTCTCCATTCAGAAATGCCTAGATGCCCCAGTTCTGCTAAGAGCTGATAACACAGCTTTATCCCAGTTTCGCTATGAGTCTTAATGGTAGGGGGAGGCAAAGAGAGGGTGTCATTTCCTGAGATTTTCGATTTTAGTCCAATTACATCTTCTGAGACACACTACACTTCATTTCTAAAAAACAATATTTATGTTGGAGACTCAGTATCAACTGGCTGCATGCAACATAAACACCATGTTTAGGAGTAAACATCCCTGGAAGTCAAATTAGCAAATTATACCCATCAGTAGAATGTTAAAAGCAGGGTGACAGTCAGATTTAGGCTTGGACACAAAAAGCATAGAGAGAAATGTAATTGATCACTTCACCAATGTTTTGATGAATTCAATGAGACCGGCAGCCTACAGCCATGACTAGTGAAGACAGGTCCTTCATACACTGTCCCCAGCCCAAAGCTTCCCTTCCTGGTTCTCCCGCTTTGCTCACTGCATCGCTGCCCTCCAGTTTGCCACGGCTGGAAACCTCAGCTTTTTCCCTGACTTTTTCCTCACTCCAAACAACAAATGAGTCTTCAGATGCTTACAGATGATCTCTGCAGGCAGCATCCTTCTCCATCCCCAGAGCCATCCTTGGACTTACCTCCACCATGGAGGCAGCCTCCACCCTGGGCCCCTTCCTCCATTCTCCATGTCCTCCTGCCCACGGTCACCACGGCGACCTCTCCGGAGTGTAGTCTGCTCAGGGCAAGTGAGGCTCATGTGGAGATTTGGAATAAAATCCAGTCTCACGTGGCATCCCAGATCGTCTGTGAGACGATCTCATGTCTGCTTTCCTACACTTGCTGTGCATGGCCCTCTCTGAAGAACCTCGCTCTTTGGCACCGGGTGACACCTTGCTGTCTCCTCGCCTTTCCATGCACTCCTGCTTCCCGGAACGCTCTTATATTCCTTTGCTAGGGCCATTGTATGGTTTGAATGACAGAAATGTATTCTCTCACGGGTCTGGAGGCCAGAAGTTCAAGATCTAGGCATCCCACGTCTGGTTCCTTCTGAGGCGGAGGGCGAGTCTGCTTCCTGCCTCTTCCCTAGCTGCCGGTGGTGCTGACAGTCCTTGGCTTGTAGATCTCCGCCTTCATGTTCGCATGGCGATCTCCCTGGGTGTGTGGTCTCCATGTCCAGATGTCCCATTTTTTGTAAAAGCACGGTCATATTGGATCAGGGGCCCCCTCGACTCTAGAATGACCTCATCCTAACTAATTATGTCTGCAGCAACCATTTCTAAATAAGGTCACATTGTAGGCTGTGTGGGTAAGGGTCACAGCATCTGTTTGATGGGACACGTTCAGTCCATAATAATTCTACTATGTTGGAATAGAGGGCGTGGAATGCAACGATATGATGCATATTAATGTATTAAAGACCTGAGCGGTACGGACATAAACTAGCAGTTCCAAACTTTTTAGACCATAGCCCCCCACCTCCACCCCCAGTTTAAATCTCACCAAACGAGGGTTCTGTGCAACACACTCTGGGCAGCCTTGTGTTCTGGTCCTGACTTCCGGTTTTATATGACTATGAATGTTTATTTACAAAGGGCTGAAACGTGGCCGAGAGGGCAGGGCAGACAGGGAACAACCGTGGCTGGAGGCACTCGGGTGGGGCACCCTGTCACCTCGGGGGAGGGGCCTCGGCAGAGGAGCAGAGGAGGGTGAATCAGGGGCAGCAGAGCAGAGAGGTGCCCCGGACACCTGTGCCTGCGCCTGCACTGTGAGAGCCCCCTTTCCCCGCCTGCCGCCTGTCGCCTTATGCATCGCAGCCAGGCCACTCGTATTCCCATCACTGAAGGATTTCAGCCTCTTCCCAGCAGTTATTTCCTTAAAGACCGTGGGCAGGTAGTGTCGCTGTGCTCCTCAGAAACCCAGTCCCAAAGATCAGGGGAGGAAATTCTATTTCGAGAAAGTGAGGGTTTAATTAAATAAGTGCACAATTAATTTCCCGCACTCGGTAGCGTTCAGGATTCAATGCATCGTTTCCTCCAAAGCGTGTGTTTCAGGCGCTTGTGGTGTGGGCTTATTGACCCCCACACGCCCCCAGCTCAGCGGGGTTTGGCCTGAGAAAGGCATTTTCCTGATAATAGGTGACTCCGCAGCGGGGGGCCACATCCTTTTGTGATGTGGAGGGAATTCAGTGCGCCCTGCCGTCCCTCGCGGCCACCGAAGCTCAGCGGGGAGACGGGAGAACAGTAATAACGAGGCTTCTGTGTTTCTCCACACAGCTGATACCTATGTGGTTGCCAATGATACAGTCCAATATCAAGGTAAGTCAGCCTCCAGCGGCCTGAAGGCTCGGTTCCCTCCAGACGATGTCATGGCATCCCTAGGGCTCCTTCCTGCCCCACTTATTGTGGAGAGAGACGAGTCCCACCTGCTCCTGGTCCCAGGGGATGCTAGTGCAGGAGACCCTATCGGCCAGGCAAGAGGCCTGTGGGCCAAGGGGACAACGGGAGCCACTGCCCCACTGCTCACTGTCAATGAGGGTGAAGGAGGAGGGGGTGCGGGTCCCAGTCTGGGTGAGGCTCAGTTACTGACGAGGCGAAGGCCGGAAAGCTACTCTACCTTCAGAGGACACCACGGGATCTGGTCCCAGGCATGTCCGGTGCTATTTCCTAGCCACCAAATCTGACTTTTCATGACTTGGTAGAAAAGATAGCGTTGAATGAGTGACAGAATTGAACTAGAAGGAACCCGCCCACCCTGTCGTCATTTTACATACGAGAAAACGTTGGACCGGGAGGAAGAGTAACTTGGATGGGGCCTGGCAGTCAGGAAGGAGAGGACCCTGACGTAAAGTATTTCCCACGGCCAGTCCCTGCCTCGAGTGACGCATTGTCACGGCAGGGCCAAGGAGACTCTATGATCAGTGAACGTAGTTATTAGGGCTTGACATTAAGATGGCAAAGGTGGCCGCCAGCTCCATCCAAAACTGGGCTCCATCTACGGCACCAGGAGTCTGTGGGTGGGGCAGGGGGAGAAGACGGACACCTTCCTGAGTTGACTTCTTCTCTGAGTTTGGGAGGGATGTTGGTGAGAGAAATGGGGGTCACCTCAAGGAACCTAGACACTGAGACACAAGTGCGGTGGTCAGCAGCGGCCGCAGCTTGGAGTCCTGGTTCATGGCGTGGGTCCCGTCGGTGGCCACCGGTTGGTGTGTCGGCATTGCTGCAAACCTCATCTCAGCACGTGTTTTTATTGTGAAAAGTGGTCGCACGTCCACCCGAGGCGTTCTAGATGACCCCTCCCCTCACTCGACCACAGACTGTGGCAATTTGACATTGCACAGACGTCTGAGAGGAGGCCAGCAGAGCCTGACGACAAAGCTAAGACACATAAGAACAGCTCGCAACAAGCTCTTTCCTGTGCATTGACGTGAGGACAGATAGATTATAATTATGACGAACATGTACCGAGCACTTACTGTGTGCCAAGTTCTGTTCTACACCCTTGATGAACTCATCTACCTTTTACAAACAGCCCACGAGTGTGTCTACCCCCACTTTGGCCTCGAGAAAATCCAAACAGACAGAAAAAGCTTGCTCTTAAAGTTTTTCACAGAGGAACCAGCATCTGAGCCCGGGGAGCTGGGGCGGGGCAGAGCCCGGCCGCTTCTCCACCACCCCAGCCGGGCTCTTCTGGCGAGCAGCTCCCGGGGGGGCAAGTCCAGGTGTGTCAGCCCGTAGACTGATGTCAGCTTTAAGTTCTTGTTGCAGTAAATGGGTCAAGATGGGAATGGCATGATTTGGAGGGATCTGGGCCATGTTGATTCTAGGTACATGGCCCCGGCCCCCGTCCGCTGCCCTGAGCACTGCCCAATTCCAGACTTGGCCTTCGTTCGGCCGGACTGCCCTTGGGCCGTGGGGGAGTCCTGCAGGCAGCAGTCCTCCAGGCTGGCATGGCAGCCCCCGGGTGGAGAGCAACCCTGAGGAAGAAAGACACTGAACGAAATGTCTTGCCCTTTCTTAACAGCACTTATCGGCGGGACTCCAGCTTCGCCTGCAGGCCATTCAGAACAACGTCAACCACCACAGCCTAAGGACGCTGCCCGGCTCGGCGCAGAGCAGTGCCAGTCTGGTGGCTCTCCGCAAGTGGCTGCAGTGCACCCAGTTCAAAATGGCCCAGGTGGAGATCCAGTCCTCAGAAGCAGCCTCTCAATTTTATCCTCTATGAGTGGACTCCTCGGCTCTCAGTGTCAACACTCTGGTTTAGCAATAATGGGTTTAAAAACAAAAAACAATTTGATCCAAGCAGGTTGGGGAACATATTGGTACTGTACATTCTCTTTCTAGTTTGCAAAGGCCGGAGAGGGCCAAAACATGAAGCTTTCTTGCTACACATATTTCTGATGACTCCTTGGGCTATCTGATTAAGTGTTTCCTTACATTATTTTTTAAAAAAACCAAATCATTTTTCTTTAACTAACTTCTATTTTTTTTAAGAAAAAAAAAATAGACTGGTGGGTACTCACAGAACAGTTGTATAAGTCCCCCTGTTGCTATTTTTGATGATAGAGAATAAATAGGGTTTTTGAAACCTTTGTAGTGTTTTTTCTTAAAATCCACTCTTGGCAATGCAATAACAAAACCCGTCACCATAAGCCAGTGACACTTGACTGAAGCTTTTTGTCATTATCCTGGGAACAGTGGCAGCTTGCAAGGACCATTACAAAGTGCACTTAGAAATTAGGTGGTTAAACTGTGCCAATTGTTTTTCTTCTGTTTTTTTTTTTTTTATAATATCATTTTCCAAAACTGTCCAGTAAGTTTTATTATTTTTAAAACTAGTTTTTCAACTCCTTAGTTCTAGACTGTACTTTCTTGTAAGCTTTCTGATAATCACTTTAGTTTTGTGAATAATAAATTTTATTCTTTGGTGAAGACTTGTATACAATTCAATTTAAAACTGTAGATTGCATACTGGACCAGACGATTCCCCACGCTGGCACAGAGCACTGCACCTGGAGTTATGTTTCCTAAAGCAGAATTTTAATAGTGTAAGAACACCGAGATTTATCAGCCCTTATACTCAGCATTGGACTGTGCATTCACAAATGATATTTCTCTTCTCTATCCCTGTAATGCACTGACTTAAAAAAAAAAAAGACTTAATATACATTTAAGCTGTATATTGACATGCTATTAAATGCATTTTTTATTATCCTTGTGAGCCTGGGGTTTTTTAAAATCAGTTTACAGAGCTAGAGCTTAGTCGCTGACAGCCATTTCTTCTAAACTTTTGAAACGTCTAATCTCCCTTAAAACTAGAGTACAGTTTTTCAGATCGTTTGGTGAGAGAAATACACAATTGATTCGAAGTCCGTTTCCTAGGAAGGACTTCGAGGGCACGAGACAGTTCCTTTTTTTTTTCCTTTTTCTTTTTTCTTAATGTTGGTTATTGAGAGTCTTCTCTTCTCTTCTGGGAAGTCTGATATCTTCATGCTTCTCAGGGGAAAACAAGTCCTCAGAAGTGTAAGTGTTTCCCATGAGTTCTAGAAAGACAGGAAGCAGATAATTCCTGAGAAACCTTGGCAGGAACCAGTAGGTCCCCGTGTTAAGAGAATAATAGAAATAATTGTTCTTCTCATTTATTAACAAACTCTTCCGAAAGGCCTCCCCACAGTCTGAATTCTCCTGTTTCAGGGGTGCTTGCTTATGCTTCTGTGAATGTTTTATCCTGTATTAGAGAAAGCTGTGCACATATTTATCTCACTTGTAAACTGAGACAGCTCTCTGGGTACGTCCCATCTCTGTATCCCCAAGGTTTGGCACGTAGTATGTGTTTACATGTCTATTGAGTGAATGGATTTGATTTAGCAACAGGTCTTTCTTGAGCTCCCCGGTGGGCTCGGCGAGGGCTGACTTGTGACCTTCTCTTTCTGTGCAGAGGAGGCGGCCCTGGCTGCTTTCCCTGTGAGGGGTTCGGCTGGCTTCCCCACCCGGGCTTGGCTGCAGGCCCCCTCTCTCCTAGTCCTGAGCCCACCTGCCATAGGGGGTCTGGATCTTACAAGCAGACGAGGTCCATGGTCATCCACAGCTTCTTCTCCAAACCCTTCTTCTTTGCCTAGTTCTTTGGATGGACTTCTGCCTCAGTTTCTCTTTGTATCTGCATCCCCCCCAAAGGCTGGAGATGCGTCCTTAACTCCGCCCTCTCTACTGGGCACCCATCGAATGCCTCCTGCTGTCCAGACCTGTTCCTTCCTCCCAGTTACAACCTGGGGTCTTGGTTCCACACAGGCACCTCTCCCACCTTGCTCCTGAGAACTGTGACCCCTTTTCCTGCCAACCTGACTTAAATACTGCCCCCGCTGGAACTCAGCCACTTCACTGGCTCACGGAGACCAGCAAGCTTCTCTCCTGCACTGTCCCCTCCCCCACACTTCCCTGTATCCTCATCTTCTTTCTTACCTTGTTACGTCAGCCCCTCCAGCGAGTGGGGCTCAGGTACTTGGAAGAAAAAAGTCAGGAAAAGAGGGGACAGGTGGACCTTGAGCAGGACTGGCCCTAAGAAGTAAGAGAAGACATCCCCTAGGTCAGCGGTCAGCTGACCACAGCCCATGACAACCATGGTGCACTGCCTGTTTTTGTAAAGCTTTATTGGCACACAACCCAACTCGCCATTCACATAGTGTCTCTGGCTGCATTTGTGCACAACTGTGGGGCTGAAGGGTTGCAGAGCCTGAAATATAAATATTTACTGTCAGCCCCTTTACGGGACATCTGCTGACCTCTGGCCTAGCTGAAGGCTGGCAGGGAGCCCCGAGCTGGACCTGTGCATGGATATATTTTCCCTACCACCTCAGGGTTTTTTGAAATTTCACTATTAGAGTTTCCTCATCTGTAAAATGGGGACAATGGCATATTCTACCTCAAAAGGTTGTCGAGCTGATGAAATAAAAGAATGCAAGGGAAGAGCTTAAAGCTGTGCCTGGCACATGGTAAGCACTCAGTAAAAGTCACCAGTTATTATTATTATTTTTTTATTCTCATGTTAAATCCTAGAGAAGCAAAGCTACTTGTCCAAGGTCACATGACTAGTAAGAGGCAGAGCTGGAACTTGACCCCAGGCTGTCTGAACTGAGGATTCTGAACTTAGGTGACAGCCCTGACAGCAGCAGAGGGCAGAGAGAGTTCCACAAATCGTACTTGATCCAGACTGGCCAGTACTAATTATCGGCTTGGAGAAGGACCAAGGGATAGACCCAGTTTTGCTTCCCTCACTGGAATCCTGCTGGTTCCCAAATGTGACTAGAACATCCTGAGATTCCCAAGGGTGGAATGAGCCCAAACCTGCAAATATGTAGATTCCATGATTGTTCACTATGGGCGTGCCTCTTACTAGTTGGGTGACCATGGACAAGTTATTAAATTCTCTGGACCTCTTTTTTCCTTATCTGTAAAATGGCACTATTTACTCATCTCCCTGGGGCTGGGGGAGAGCTCAAACAGGTGGAGGACTGTGGTGATGCTTAGGAGACTGTACCAGAATCCGCAGACCTCCAGGAAGACGGCTGCCACCTTATGAAGGCCACACGAGGGGACGGCTCACAGCTGCAGGCTCATTTGGTTTTTCCTTCAGCCAATCCCCTGGAGGCAAGTTCTACAAGACCCGTGGGAGCCAAACCTGGGTCATTAGCCAAGGGTGTCCAGTCTCCATCGTACGCCATTTCTTTGCAACTCTGCTGTCCTGCCTGACGTCTGATATTTTCAGCAGATCTCTAAGAGTCTCCTCTGGGGCCAAGTGGTTGCGGCAGCTTCATCTCCATTTCCAGACTGAGACAGGCCAAATAAGATCGGATTGGATCGGAGAAGATAAGTCACCCTCCAAGACTCTTGTGAGCTGGGATCAAAGGGTCTCTGGCATTAATTGGACAGTGCAGATTATTTACTATATCTCTTTATCAGAATTAATTTGCAAATATGTATATTGGGCAAACTGGGTGTTTTGACAGTAATGGTCTTGAGAAGAATGAAGGGAGTGGTTGGAACTCAGTGGAATAGTACCAAACGATGTTTTTATGAAAGTGAATACTTTGGGGTATGGCTGAGGTGTTACTCCTAGTCAGAGGCTGGCTAGTTCCTTCCACCTACAGCAGCAGACAGGGAGCCTCTTGTGAATGGTATTCAAGAGACATGACAATAGCCGCCATTTATTCAGCATCTATTGGGTACTAAGCACTTCATGGACATTATGTTTGCTCCTCTTAGCCCTCTCCTCCCCACGAGATAGATATTATTCCCATTCTGCAGGTGAGCCAACTGAGGCCCAGAGGTTAGGTGACTTATGTAGGGCCGTGCAGCTAGTAATATTAGGACCAGAAAGCTGTCTGACAAAAATGTTCATTTCTCTTCTCTTTTTTTGGGTCCTGGGCTCTTCTGGCTGTAACGTGCCAGAAACACAGGATAGAGAAACCCGAGGGCTTTTTTTCTGAGGCGGCCCTATCTTATTCGTGTCTCTGTTATTGATCTTCTATCATACATTTCCGTCAAGCCAGTGTCACTTCATCTGACAAAGGGATTTTCCATTTGGCTTTGGGAATACATTTATTTGAAAAATATTATAGCCTCCAAATTAAATCACATTTAGTTTTCCACTTAATAGAATAATTTATGGGAAAGAATAAACTGTAATGGATTAAAGATTGTGACGATGAACTCTATTTGATTGGGGGCCTATTGAGAGTTCACTCAGCTCTCTGGAGACTCGCCCCTGATCGATTGCAGTCGTAGCTGCCGCATCCGAGGGCTTATTGCTTGCCAGGCACCTTGGAAACAGTAGTGTCGTTCCATCTTCACAACAGCGATGTGAGGAAGGCACCTCTGTTATTAACCCCATATTACAGATGAGGAAACTGAGTCAACAGGAGACCAAATATTTGCAGGAGTCCCACCGTAAGAGGTGGAGTAAAATTTGAATCCCCATATGTCTGCCTTCAAAACCCTGTTTTTTTTTCCCCAATATGTAATTCTGGTTGTTAAATGGTGGGCAGAGTCCTTCCTTCTCCCCTGACCAACAAGGTCACCTAGAATCGCATAGACCGGAAGTCAGTCACCAACCTGCCTCCTGCTCCTGAACTTGGCCCACAGCACATTTGGTTTGATGAGCTTGAACTTCTAATGTCTCCTTTTGGTGGAATAACCTTCCCTGGAGCACACAGACTCCAGTTTTGTACAGTTCCCTCTGCTGACCGCTGCCCTCCAAGACAGAAGGTCCCAGCAGCCTCTCTGCACAGATCCTATTATTTCCAGTTGATGTGCAAGGCCCGGCATTCCCCTCATCCGCTCATGGTGCCCTGCGGGCCTGGAGTGTGCCACCCGGTTTAGAGCAGGGCTTGGGGCCATGCTGGCGGCCCCAGAGTGGTGGTCCTCCCCGACGGTGGCCTGTCCCCACATCTCTGTCCCTACTTGCATGGCCACAGGCCGGGGGCCTGCCCCTGCACGCCCCCACCCATCAGTTTGACCTTGGGTCAGGACGGGTCTCCAGTCTGCCACCGTCCTGGTTTTCTCGGGGTCAGGGAAGCTGTGGCCAGGGGGTGGCTCCAGGTGACCCCTGGCCCCAGCACTTTACTGCAAGATGCACAGAACATTGGCGAAGCCGCAGATCAGGTTGCACAAAGAGCTGGCTTTTTAATTATGCAGCCCAGACAGGCCCCTGCCCGCAGGCCAGTGCTGCCCCAGGCCGGTGCCGAAGGGAGCCTCCTGGGGGTGCCTGGCAGATGCCCTGATTTTCACTCCTTCAAGTGGCCTCTTGGAAAAGAAAAGCAGCAGCCAGTAATCAAGCTTGAAGGGCAGAAACACTCCAGGTGAGGACAATCACGGCTCAGCTGGGGGTGAGGGCTGGGGGCGGGAGACTCTGCCCTGCGCTGGGGCCAGCAGGGTGTGTGTGCCCAGAGCTGTCAGCTCAGTGCTGGGCCAGGGGCGGGGCAGGCAGATGGCGGAGGCGAGAGACACAGGCTCTGTGACCAGGTCGCTTGCAGACTTGTCCACTGACCTGCTCTCGGGCCACAGGCAAGTCGCTTCACCTGGCTCAGCCTCCGGTTCACCAACCTGCCAGATGGAGACGGTA
This sequence comes from Macroglossus sobrinus, assembly GCA_004027375.1. Lineage (NCBI taxonomy): Eukaryota > Metazoa > Chordata > Mammalia > Chiroptera > Pteropodidae > Macroglossus > Macroglossus sobrinus. The sequence goes on from PVKZ01003193.1 coordinate 57,387, forward strand.
ATTCTTCTCCTGGCATGTTCGTCACGCGTCAATGAAACGAGGTCTGTGGGGTGCTCAGCGCAGAGAGGGGACCAGAACGGGAGCGGTCGCTCGCCTTGCAGGGCACGCGCCGCCCCTAGGCGTGCCCGGCCGTGTGCTGAGCGCCCGACACGCACCAGCCATCTCTTCTTCCGACCGCGGCGCCCGTGGCAGCTGGTGTTTTGCTGAAGTGGGATCACAGCTTGCGGTGGGAATTTGGCACATCCCCCCGCGGCCCCCCGCTGCTGTGCTGCGTGCGCTGACTCAGGCTCCCCGCGACGCCCTTCGAATGAGCAACTGGGAAATCCTCCTCCGTATGGTGTGTTCTGTCATCCCGTGGACCGCTCGTGGGGCGAACGCAGCCTGTGTTTGCACTGGGGAGAATATTTTGAAAATAATACATGTTGTTTTTTTCATTTTTCTCCAGGAAACCGCATTCCCCAGCCCTGCTCCACGGATGGCATGGCGCAGGAGGAGGTTCAGGCGTCGGTGAAGGGCTGGTCAGACGGGACGAGACAGCAGCAGAGAGCCATCGCTTCTGTCTGGACTTTGAGGGATTGTGGGCAAAAGGAAAAGGGAGACACATTCAGGGCAGGGCTGAGAGGCCAGGTGGGCGTCCGCCTTCCCTCTGGGGTGAGGATGCTGTCGAAATGCCCGGATGAACCCCAGAATGTGGAGGCACACAGGCCTCGGCGGCCTTGGCAGGGGGAGGTGGCTGCTGTCCCCAGCCCCCCGTTCTGGCAAGCCCTCTCCCGGCCTGCGTGAGTGTGCAGGTTCCAGCGTCCCCGTGGCTGGTGCTGACAGCGAGGACGATGGGCAGAGCCTTTGGTCACAAGAAGGGGACTGCTATGGCCTTGTCATTTGCCACTGGAGCCACGGGGGCCAGCTGGCCGCCCTCAGAGGCCGGAAGGGCCCAGGCGCAGCCCTGCAGTCACCTGACGAGGAAGCAGCCCAGGCAACTACAATGCGTCGGGGCCCTGCCAGGACCCCGATGACCCCGTGTGGTCCGAGCCCTGCTCCCCCTGCACCAGACACCTCACACCTGCCCAGGGGCTTGCCTGGGTGCAGAACAGCCCTGGGAAGACAGCTCACGACCTGAGAATCTGTCCAAAAGAGACCAAGTCACCCCCAAAAAGACTTGTTGCACCGGAAGAGGCCCAAATACCATCAATTTGTAAATTTAGGTTTTCCTACCCTGCCCTCCCCCAGCACACACCTCACGAGGCGGGGACTCTGAACAGATGTGTGAAATAAAATGCTAGATTCTTTTCTTTATGCTGTGTGTGTGGTATTAAATGTGTAACCCGCGACTAGCTAACTAATTAATTCTACAAATATTCCTTGTTCCAGGCCCAGGCAGAGCAGTCAGTGGATGTGCGCACAGCCAGCAGGTGTTCTGAGGTGGCGGGAAGAACCGCACTGGAAGTGAACTAGAGCATGGCAGGGGTGGGCCCGGGAAGTCGCCGTGGGGGACAGTGGCTGTCGGGACATCACTGGGAAAGGGGCGGGCACATGTGAGGGGCCGCAGGAGGGCCAGGGTGGCGAGGGGAGAAGTAGGGGGCTGGGAGAGGGGGGGACAGGGGACAAAGGTCAGGAAAGGCCTAAGCCTCATGAGCTAGGGCAAGGAGTGTAGCTTTTATTTCAAGTGTGAAAAAAGTCGTGGGCAAATTTTAACTCACATACGATCTGACCTGTTTTCGTAAAGATGCCGCTGTCTTCTGTGGGAACGGATCGTGGGGGCCGCAGAGGTGGAAGCCCAGAGCCAGGCGGGAGGTGACTGATGGTGGCCTGGACTGGGGTGGCAGGAGCCGAGTGAAGCAGGTGGATTTAAGTGTTTGGGAGAATGCGTTCATAGAACTGGTCCAAGGCAAAGAGGATGACTGTTAGGGTTTGGGCTGAGAATCGGAGGTGGGCCGTGAGGCTGCGTGTGGAGATGGCAGGGGGACGGTGTGACAGGGGTGGGGGAAGGGTGAGCCAAGAGGCCTGCACAGGAAGTGTGCAGTGGGACACACTCGGGTCTGGAGACGGGTGGGCAGGGAGGGCCATGGAAGTGCTTGGGACTCATCACGCTCATGGGGATGAAGGAGGAGAGGAGGTACCGAGAAGTCGGATCCGCAGGATGAGGGTGGATGCCGTGGCGCCCGCAGCCCGGGCTGGGCGGCCGTGTGTGTGCCAGGGATGGAGATGGGGCGTCAAACCCGTGCTGGGGATTTGGGCAGCTGCCTTTGGGAGAGGGAGGAGAGAAGCTAAAAGCGCTTAGTGCCTGCGTGGGGGATGGGAGAGGAGGGGAGGTGGGTGGGCCAGTGGGGTGCATCACTAGCGAGATGGGGTGGACGAGTGTGTCCCAAGGTGAGGCCACAGCGAGGCCACCACTTGGAGTCGTGCAGTGCTCACTCTGCCTCCCAGGACCGACCGCCGTGGTGCCCCACAGGATAGCCTTTCTGTCCCCACCTCGGGATGCCGTTTGGGGACGCCCGTGTCCTACGTCTCAGTGGCAGCAGCAGGACGCAGCGCGGTGGATGGGCAACCCAGGGGGCAGGTGGCGGAACGTGCACTGTTGTTTGCTGCATTGCTCACCAGAGCTGGAACAAGTGGCCCAAAGCCCCGGAGATGTGAGGTGGAGATGGGAAGGGACGCCTGGGAAGGAAGGGTCTGTGGCTATGGCTGCTCGGTGCCTGTCCCCCTCCCCTCCCACCCCTTCAGGCTGGCCCTGATTCTTGAGCCAGGCGGCCTGTAGCAGGCAGAGCCTCGCACACAGGGCACCACTCCATGCCTCGGGGGCTGCGGGCCTCGGGGTTTGCTGCCGCGAGTCTGGCCAGGCTGGGGTGCACGGGCGTGTGTGCAAGGCCAGAGGTATCCCGTCAAATCCTTGCAGCCTCTACGTGGAACTGAGAGCCAGTGGTGGTGGCAAGTGGGCAGCGGAGCTCTCTCTAGGGCCAGAGAACAGCCTTTTATCAATGGCAGCAGTGACAGTACAGCAATGATGCTGCCGCCCGTTTCATGCCTACCGTATATGCCAGGACATGTGCTACGTTTCGGTAAACGGCAGCTTGCAGAATTCCGGGGCATGGCGGGGACACTGGTGCCTCCAGGCCCTTGGTGGGAACGTCCACAGCGCCCTCCACTGCCCTGACCCCCCCCCCATGCCTAGGACATGGGCCATCTCCCAGAACCTCCGCACTGAGCTGACCACCCACTCTGGGCTGCGGCCCAGGTTGGGGATACAGCCGGCCCCGTGTCTGGGCACACACTGAGCCTTCCATATTGCCACCACTGAGCTAACTCTGAAGCCACAGGACGACAGTCTGCATTGGGGTCCCCCTTCCTTGTGTTCAGTGGCTGAGTGAAGACACCCAAGTCTGGATTCAAACCCTGACTTCCCCCACCCCCCCGTTTCCGACGTCTGTGTCTCCTCGGCCGTAACCTCCATCTCTGACCTGTCTCCTCGCTCCGTGGCTGGGAGCCGTGATGTTGCAGACACCGCTGTTTCGGGAGCCTCGTCCCTCCAGGGGCGTGGGGAAGGAGGGCTGCTCCCGGCCAGGCTGGGACAGGAGACCGGGGGCCCTGGGAGGTGGCCTGCACTCTGCTCCCTCCAGGGGTCAGGGAGCCTGGGGCAGGCCACACAGCACGGTGCTCTGGGCAGCTGGTCTGGTGCGAGGTGGGAGCTGCAGACCCACTGGAGGAGGAGGAGGGTGGGCGCTGAGGTGAGACGCGGTGCGGGCGTAGCAGGGGGCTGGACGCTGGCCACAGGCCTAACCCGCCTCCCCTCCCTCCACCACGGCCCCTCAGGATTTCTGTGAGCGCTTGTCAGATTAGGATGACTGGCGTGTCCCATTTGCCTGGTGTTTTCTAGGTTTTAGCCCTGAAAATCCCACATTTTGGGAAAACTTCCAAGTCTCAGGCAAACCAGGAGGGTAAGTCACCCTGCTCTCAACTGAATCAGGGATCAGGGTGGCAGGGTAGGCGCATGAAGGCAGGATCGGTAACTTAGAATCCCCATAAATGCCGGCCTTTGGGTATTAGATAAAACCGTACAGAAACAAGGCAAGCGAGGTACCCAACCCAGGTGTACAGAAGCAAGGCAAGCGAGGTACCTAGCCAAGACCTGGGCTCCTCACAGTCCTCAAGGGAGGCTTACACCCCACACTCAGCCTGCTCTCTCCTTCCCACGCCCGCCCGGAGCCAAGCCCCTGCCACAAATGACAACTGGCAGCCATCTTTATAAGTATATTTTTATTGAAAATAAAAAAGGCATGGTGCTTCCTTCTTTGTAAAGTACAGACAGCCCACACCCCGGTGCCGCCCGCCCTGCTTCCCGTGAAAAGTCTCAGCATGAAATGGACGTCCTTGGCTCCTGGGGGACAAGACGGCACTGATGTGTCTATTTGTCCATTGAGACAGAACCCTAAGCAATGGGAGCCATCTCCCAGTGTACACTCGACTCGTTGTTAAGAAGGCAGATCTCAGATGCTTGCGTTCGTGCGTTGGTCCTCACACACACCTGGGCTGTTTAAATCACACTGCACAGATCCAGAGAGTGCAGTAATTTTGGATATATATTGATATCTCTCTAAATATATATATATATAACTGCATATAATATGTTTCTATTGTTTACAGCTAATAGTCTTTCTTCTAAAAACTTGCTTTAGAAGCTTCTAAGGAACACCTGGAAACTCTGGGCGATTCTATATGTTGGGCTCAACCCGGAGACATGGCTGAAAAATAGCTACTTGAGAAAATGCAGAGAAGGAATGTTCATTTCGTCCTCAGCCTCGAAGTTCGAACTCTTGTGAGGATCAGTTTGTATTTAGGGGCGGCCGATACGATCCTCAAGTAAAAGTTTTAAGCTCAGATACCAAGCTGGTGAGGTTTGATGGACACTTCTGTCACTTAAGCTAAACACTCAGTGGGCCTCTCTCGCTGCACCTGTGAATGGCTGGTTCTTGGTTTGGGGGGTTCTCAAGTGAATCCTTTGAAAAAAAAAAACTAGGCTCTTTTCTTGATTTTCACTGGCTGGGTGAGAAGAGATTTTACAGACTCAATTTGGGGGCATTTACTCTCAAAGGGTAGCTTTCCACAGAGCCCTGGCTACGTCCCCAGGGATGGCGACACTGGCCCCAGAGCCTGTGGAGATGGTTCCCTGGGGACGGGTCTGGGCCTCTTAGGTTTAAACCTAGGCTGGGGCAAAGTAGGACCACCATATATGGGAAAAGGTGGCTGTGCCTGCTCCCCCTGATGTCTCCCCAGGCTGGGGTGCCCAGCACCCCATGACCCCTTAGCCAAGGTCTTCCCCTGTGGCTGAAAGTGCCCTCCATCACTTCTGAGCTCAGGGTGGCATGTGCTTAGGGCCGGGGTCCTGTCTGGGATATGCTCAGGGGACAGGCAGGGGACTCTAGGAGGTGCAGGTGGTGGGGAGAGGGCCCTGTGGGTGGGGGGTCTGCCTTGCTGCGGACTCACATCCTCTGCCCTGCCTGTCACCCTGCTGTGTACCCCTTGAGAGAAGTGACGGCAACCAAGAGTACTGTGAAATGGTCACCAGGCTGGGGCAAGGACGAAGGCCACAGTGGCACTGTGCCATACGAAGGTGTGTAGGGAAAGCAAAACTTATATCCAAACCCAAAAGAAGTCCTCACACAGAAGAAAAAGTGAAAAGGAAAAACCCTTTCTGGGATGGGATGCCCGGGGCTTGCGCTCAGCCTGTACCTGCCGACCTGGTCAGGGCCTGGGTTAGGCTCGTGGGAAACTCACCTTGTTCCCCTCTCTCCAAAGACAGTGGTACACGGACAACAGTGTGGGCACAGGGGCTCTGGGACCATGGACGTGTCAAGGTTCGGCCCAGACGGGGGCTGTTTTTAAGTCTGTCGGTCTCACCAGGGTGCAAAAGTCTCCCCCGTGGCCCCAAACCCTCCAGAGAATGACACTGGTGGCTGGGGAGGCAGACGGGGTCCACCTCGCTAAGCTCCTACATGCCCGGAGTGGAAGCATTTCATGTGCCTGGCTCCTTCCTAGCAAGTGTGTGGGTGCTGAGGGAATCACGGGGTCAGGAGTGTGTTCTCAACCCACCAGGCGGTGCAGAGCCACAGACAGGGCCGCTGTCTCCAAGGGCCGAATGGTGTGCCCGCCGGCCACCCAGGAAACACAGCCAGAGGGCCCTCTCTTTTCCTTTGTCCATCAATCACTCTGCTGGCTTTAGCACTTAAGACCCCACAAAGAGACATTCGAGGGAGCCACCGGGAGAATGCCACCTCCTTTGGGATGACGGGAGGCCTAGGGGCCCTCAGGAGAGTCTGCCACTGGTCAGGGCCTCAGGGGAGCATCAGGGAGGTGGATCAGCCCGGCCCAGTGGGTTTGGCACAAGTTGAGGCCTCTGCTGGATGAAGGCAGGGCCTGGCTCACACAAATCCACCAGTTCCAGAGGGTCAGGCAGAGGAATGAGTCTGAGAGAACTCATAGTGGCCTCGACCTGCTTGGGCCCTTGGTTTAGGGTCCAGTGAGTCATTCTACCCCTGCAAGGCCAGATGCTCCCCCCCATGTAAACGAGCCCCTTCGTCTGTCTGGTCAGGAGGGGACTTTGCAGGCCAGGCTCACAGAACTCCTGACAGCGAGTCAGGAGTCAGGACCCAGGGGCCTGGGGTGTCACTGGGGACAGGAGGGAGGGGGCACGCCCTGAAGACGATCGCAAATGGGGCGACAGACATGTGTGGGAAGCACCTTAGAAGGGGGGCGTCTCATGGCTGTGCTGATGGCTCCCGTCGGGGGGGCGTGGCCAACTAAGCAGCAGGGCCTCCTGCGGGGTGGGGGGAGGGGTTTTCTGACAAGGGATGGCCCCAGGTCACCTTTCTCTTGGCTAAAGGGGGATGCCTCCTCCCCCATAGTCAGACAGACCCTCTGCCTTTGGCAGAGTGCATGCTTTAGGCAGCAGCCGGGAGACAGCGGACCAGACGCAAGACGAGGCGGCGATGTGGCAGCCGCGGACGGTGGCACTGCCCTGGGCGGCATGCAGCGAGCCTTGCTCGGCACGGGGGCGAAGCTGCCCCTGCTTGCGGGTGGACCAAGGCCAAGGCTGGGAAGAGGATGGTTTCTCCTTCGGGAGGCTCAAAGCCAGCAAGGCGATGAAGTCCGGACAAGCTCAGCGTCAGCTCGTGACCACTAGTGCCACCAAGGCGCCCCTCTGGCCAGCAGGCTCACACCACGGCGCTGTTCACGTCCACGCCTTTGCTGCTGTCCGAGGTCGTCATGGGATACTCAGCAACACCGGTGCCATTCTCCTCCTTCCTCAGGGGTTTCCTGGGCGGGGGTGGAGGGGCAGGGGAGGCAGGAGATGGGGGGACGTCGTTAGTTATCCATACCTGGCAGGGGGAGGGGCTGTGCGGTCCAGGTAGCTCACCAGGTACGGTTCTGGGTTAGCATCCCGGGACTGCTGGCTTTGTGGGGGTCAGTCAGAAGCTGGATGTGGTCTTAACTTGGGTGACATATAATGTGTCACTGAAACCAAGGCACAGTGGAGAGGAAAGAGGGGAGCTACTAATAATGAAACAGGGGCCATGGGCTTGAATGGTCCACGACAAGTATGATCAGCCTAGTATGAGGTACGGTCAGGCTTCGAGTGAAACCTGTGATTATGAGCAAACGGTCGTGACGATGAAAATTTGGAGGTGCCGATGGATAAAAGAGAAGTGCTAGCTGTTGGATTCCGCAGTCTTGCCTCCGTGCCATCGTGGGAAAGTGGAAAATGTGGTGAAGTGGACGGTGGTGATGGCGATGACAGTGGTGGCGAGGATGGTGGAGATGGTGGTGATAGTGATGGTCCTGGTGGTGGTGAGGATGGTGATGATGATAGTGGTGATGATAGTGATGATGATGGTGGACGTGGTGATGGCGGGTTGAGGTGGTGGCGATGTTAACAGGTGGTGGTCACAGTGTAGTTGACAGTGATGATGGTGATGATGGTGTTGGACGTAGTGATGATGGTGATAATGATGGTGGTGGACGTGGTGATGGTGGGTTGAGGTGGTGGTCACAGTGTGGTTGACGGTGGTGATGATGGTAGTGGACATGGTGATGGTGGGTTGAGGCGGTGGTGATGGTGGTGATAATGATGGTGGACGTGGTGATGGTGGTGATGATGGTGGTGGTGATGATGATGTTGGATGTGGTGATGGTGATGATGGTAGTGATGATGATGGTGGACGTGGTGATGGTGGTGATGATGGTGGTGATAATGATAGTGGACTTGGAGATGGTGGATTGAGGCGGTGGTGATGTTAGCAGGTGGTGGTCACAGTGTAATTGACAGTGGTGATGGTGGTGATGATGATGGTGATGATGATGGTGGACGTGGTGATGTTGGGTTGAGGCGGCGGTGATGTTAGCAGGTGGTGGTCACAGTGTAGTTGACAGTGGTGATGATGGTGATGACGATGATGAATGTCCAGACTAAATGAGTGGATACTAGTGGTTCCCAAACACTTCATGTTGAGCCATTCAAAGCTCATTCCAGAGGCCATCTGCCCCAAGAGTCACTCCTCTGTGCACACAGAGAATCTGAAGGCTGGGCGGGGAGCTTTGAGAGGGCTCTGGCTCACTTGCTGAGGAAGTGAATTTGTAATAGTGCCTCTGGCCTGGCCCAACTCCCACCTCCTCTCTTGAGGGGCTCAGAAGGGCTCCAGCTCCCAGCCCTGGGCCTCAGGGGCTACAGCCTCCTGATCCAGGCCATAAGTGCTGTGTAGCGCAACTCCACGTCACAGTCCCGCTGCCTCTTTGGTGGACCTGAGGCCCGTGGGGCGGTAGCTGATACCTCCTGTGTCCCTAGTAATGCTGGGGCTGAGCCTGAACTGGCCCTTGTTATGTCTTATCTAAACTGAATACTTATAGTCCTCATTGAAAGCCTGAGGACTGAGCACTTCAGCCTTCTCAAATGTCCCCAGAGCTTCCCCAAACCCATTGTCAGAAGGACTAGTACTTGGTGACTAGTGTGATGCCTATGGGATAAAGCCCATGTGAATTAGTTTAGGGAGGGAGGCTCTGGGAGGTGGTCATCAGTAGTTTCATGGGGTGGGATTATCAGGCCAGCTCAGACAACACCTGAGATCACATCTGTTAACCCTTCCCTTTTGTCTTGAAGCAGAAGCAGCTCGCAAAACTCATGAAGAAACCCAAGTGCACTCGGCCTGGGCGTCAGGCCCAGCCACTGTGGCTTCTTCTAGAAATGCGAGATATGAACCAACACCTTCCCCCACGGTGTGGCATGCTTGGTGCAAGGCACTCTCAGCCACAGATTTTCTGGTCCCCTGAAGACGCTAGGCCTGGAGTTAAGAGTTGTATTTCATTGGGAAACTGAGGCTTAGGGAGAGTGATGACTTGCCCAAGGACCAGCGGCTGGTTTATGGTGGGGTCTGGACCACCACCCATGGCTACCAAGCCCTGGTCCAGACGTTTTTCTGTTAAGTCAGCATTGCCCCGAGACGAGCCTGTGGTCCAGTTAGCTTGGGCAGCCTTCCTCCCCACAGCGCCTGGGGGTTCTCGGGCCTCCATGGAGCCAGTCTCACATTGCTTTCACCCAGCACGTCCCACGGGGATGCAGGGCTCAGATGAGTTGCCTTGTTTATGACGGTTCATGGGAATGACGAACTCTGAGCATACTTCCACCCCAGGCCTTTCTCCCTCCGTCCCCTTCATCCCTCCTCCCATCCCACCCACCCCTTGCCAGGGGCCTCGAGCAGCTCCGACCTGGCTGGGTGGGCTTGGTTTCAGACTCGGTGAGTTTGCATGGCCTGGAAAACTGGGGAGTGCATGTGTGCGTGGGGAGTGCATTTTCTTACGGTGAGATCCGTGTTCCCCATCATGAGGCCCCGATGGACTTCAAGGAGACTTGTAAATTTATCATCAACATATGAGGTGGGGAAAGGACATCAGAATCAGGACTCCAGAAAATATTACCAGGTAGACATTTCCGGGCCCAAACCCACACTTCCTTCCTCCCTAATCAATATTCGGTGTTAGGCTGGGTCTGAGATACGGCTCAAGGGCCTGGCAGGCCAGAACGCGAAGAGGTGAGGGGGTCTGGTGAAGCCCGGGGTGCACAGAGTTTCTGCCCTCTTCAGATGAAGGCAGGAAACCAGCAGGGTTCCTTCCGCTAGGAGCAGATGGGAGACAGGAGGTTTCTAAAGCCAGGCTGCTGTATTCCCTGTGGGAAAGAGTGGCTCAGATGGCCTCGTAGGAAGCAAGCCTGGCTAGAGGGCGTGACAGGAGGCAGCCCTGGGCCTTCTTAATGGCTCAGCCAGCTTCTCGGGCTGGAAGGGACGAGTGGCCCAGGCAGCGGCTCTGCCCAGTGGAGCAGGCATCTCTGGCTGGTCCAGCCCCCCGCAGTGGCATCGCAGAACCTGGGCACAGCGAGGGGAGAGGGCTCCCCTCTTTCGCAGTAGCTCAGCCCCAGCCACTCCACTACCCGGGCTGCGGCCTAGCCTACTCCTGAAGTCTCCGGGTCCCGCTGGAGCCCAGGGCTCCCCGAGTTCTCTCTACAGCAGGAGATGGCTCCGCCTCACCCCCCTGCCCCACACTGTCCCTTCACCAAGTACCGCACTTCAGGGTGACACTGTGTTAGTGCTGAAAGACAGAGGTCATGAACCAGTAAACCCTGGCCCCACCACGTTCTAGCTGTGTGACCTTGGGCAAGCCACTTCACCTCTCCACGCCTCAGTTTCCTGGGCTTTAACACGGGCACAAGCATGGTGTCCGTTTCATAGGCTTGTCGGGAGAATTAAATATGTTAATGCACGTCAAGTACTTAGTGGGACCTCTGGCAGACAGTAAGTGTTCCATAAGTGTCTGTTAGCTCCCAGGACTGCTGCTGGGATGAAGGCAGTGGGAAGCGGCTCCTGCTGGCCGGCAGCAGCCATCGTCCCCCGGCCTGCAGACATCCTACCTAATGTGCAACCCTAGGGCTGCGCGGGCCTGGGAGCCAGCCAGGACCGGTCCCAATAAACCAAAGAAAGGCGTTTCCACCTCGGTGCCAGCAGAGGTGGCTACGGACAGCGCCCTACATGGCATGGCTCCTAAAACCAAGAGAAAAGGCAGTGAGCTTTCTTTCGGCCGTGTCCAGGACTCCCGCCTGTCCGAGGGCAGCTCCTCCCACCTGCCCTCCACCCCGGCCTGGCAAGCAGCGGGCACTCCGCGTCGTTGGCTGACAGCTCCAGCCTCTGCAGACGCTGCCTCCGCCAGCACGTCTGACCCCGGCAGAGAGAGCCAGGACCCAGGCGCCCCTCTTGGGTCCTGCTGACAATGATGTGACAGGTCCCACCCTCAGCCTAATGCTCTGCTGGGGAAGCTGCAGGCAAAGACGAGTTCTAAGGAGCTCCAAAAGAGAGGCTGCATGCACCCTTGTCTCCTGCTCCCCGTGGAAGTCTGTTAAATTAAAAGGTGGTAATGATTAGAAGGTGATAAAGACTTAACCATACTTTCTAACCATAAAGACACCCCCACTTCCAGGCATGCATAGCCCTCTACTCCTCTTTGGGCAGTGAAGCAAGCCCCCTGCCACCCTCCACTTTTTCTCTCCCTCGTTACTCTGAGTTTCCCCCCACCTTCACAGCCCTCATAATTTTTAAAAACACCTCAGATATTAATTTGCTCGAGGTCTGTGCATTTAACCTGCTACCTCTACTGGCAGGGGTGGGGTGGGGAGTGGTGAAGGGACTCAGTATTGTTTATCTCTACATCCTGGCACCTAGTCTAGTCCCCAGCACACAGTAGGTGCTTGATAAATATCACGAACCAGCAGTGACTTGCTGCAAAGCCCTGGGCCAGTCAGTGGGTTCCAAGGCGCCACTGAAGAGACGCGGGGGTTCAGAAATGCCCGTTCTACTGCAAGCAGCTCGACCTCGGAAAGCTGCTGACACCAGAGCGCCATCACTACGTGGCCTGAGCTCGCTCCCCAGGAGCTGCACGCCTGCTTATCGTCTGCAATTAACGGCCCGAAGGATCGCCACCAAATGGTTCTCGTGCCTTTTATGGGTCTTTAAGCCAATACCTTGTAAATTAGAAGGAAATGGCTGTCAAGTGGCTTAATGGCAAATCGATGGCAGAAGGTGAAGGACCTGAGCCGCGGATGGCCAGAGGAGGCAAGGGGCTCTTCCTGTGCCTGCAGTGTGGGGTGGCTCCCGGGAGGGGACATGGAGGGGGTGGGCGGCATCTCTCCACACCCAGGTTCTTCTCTGCATGAGGGGCGTGGCTGGTGGCTGGCTTCACCCTCTATGTCCACAGGCCCGCGGGGCTCCCTCCCGCCCCCGGCCGGGCTCTGAGGCCTGGCCTCCTCCCCGGGCCGTGGGCATCTTGGAGCCTCATCTCAATGGCTCGCACTGGTCATTGCTTGTTTGAGGGGCACGTTAGCCCTGGGCAGAGGGTGTCTTTGCTCACAGAGCCTTGGTCTTCCCTTCAGCGGCTCCCCTCTCATTGCAATGTGGGGTCCCTGGGGAGGAAGGGGTGCTGTTGGATTAACACCCATGTCTCCCCCAGGGGGTGTGGGTGCCTTGAGGGCAGGGACGGTGCCCGAAGCTCCCCCAGTGAAGCCCCTGCACCAAGCATGGCTCGGGCTCCCAGCCCAGCTAAGCACTCTGCTCAGCCGTGGACTGACCTAGGGGCAGTGGCCCTCCTGCCATCACAGGACGGGGGGACGAAGGGTCAGGGGGCTGCACCCAGACCGGGGGGGCCCTCGTTTTACAGGTAAGGAGAGCGGGAACAGGGCGGGCGGCCATCCCCCCAGAGCGGGGCAGGGAAAGAATGGGGCATCCTGATCCCTAGTCCTGGGATCTTCAAAAATACCTCTAGGCTTCCGGTGACCTGTGCAAACCTGCCTAGGGGTGGGGGGAGGCCTGGGTGGGGGCTCTGGGGCCTGAGCATCCTGGGCCTGTGGACAAAGAAGCTGTGTACAGCAAGCTCCTGGCAACGAGGCCACCGAAATGCCAACTTCGTGGGCTCCTATGGCTGGGGACCCTCTGCAGCTTGGAACAGTTGACAGGGGACTTGGGGGCCCAGCACAGGCTAGGCCCACTGTGAGCCACACCCCCTCTCAGCCCCTGGCCTGGTTAATATGCACCACCCTTCCAAGAGACCTCTTGGGGCTCCAGGGCCCTGTAAGCCACCCCTCCTCCGTGCTCCCTCTGCCTGGAGGCCCCTGAGCACCCCATCGCCCAGCACAGAATTGGGACTTTGAGTATGGCGGGGGTGAAGTTCCGGGCACAGAGTGTGAGTGGGAGGTGCTGACTGGAGCCCCCTCCCGCTAAGGTCACCACCCAGGGAGGGCCCAGGGGTGCTGCTTCCCCACCTGCTCCTTAGTCTCCTCCCACCCCTGCCGCGGCCCACACAACCCCTGCCAAACCAAGCCGGCATCCCCAGAATCATCGCCTCCTTCCCACCCCAGCTGATTCTAGCGCCACCCTCCCAGCGGGCCCGCCCCGCAAGGCTGTGCTCCCCCTGTCCCCCGTTCGCCAAGATCACTAGATACGTTCCGGGGAATCCCGGCAGTGTGTGTGTGTGTGTGTGTGTGTGTGTGTGTGTGTGTGTGTTTTCTTTTAAAAGCAGGGTTTATCACTGCTTTTTCCTTTGGATGGTTTCACAGTGACATGAAATGCCGCTGTTTCCCGAGAGAAAGGCAGGCATGTTTCAGATAAATTATTAACCATGAAGAATTGGCCTGGAGCAAGAAATCGCACATTTGCCCTGGAGGGAAATGCAGACAGACAGCGGCTTGCACGTGCGCGTGAGCTCTCTCACACGCCCAGCAGAGTTCAGCCCGGGGTGGCGGGCTTGCTCGTCTACCCCGAAGTAACTTCTGCCGCATGCCACCTCCCTCCCCCCTCCGCCCAAGCCTCCCTCCCTGAGCAGAGGCCCCTGTCATTGATTGACTGTCCTCCAGTGCTGGGATAACCCTTTCCGGATGATGAGGACCTCGGGCAGAGAGGCCCAGAGCAGGAGGCAGATCACGATGCCAGGGCAGAAAAGGGACTGTGATGCAGTCCCCATCCTCCGCCCCCTTACTCTCCGGGCCCCTAAACGCCGACACCTACGACCCACCGCGCCACCTGGGCGCCCATGCTCCCCGGTGTGCCAGTGGCGTCTGCCTCAGGAGGCAGGAGGGCCTGCGGGAGGTTGCGGTTTCTCCTCCCCCTCCCTTCCCGCTTGGGGGCTGCACCTCTGGCCAGTGAACCGCAGCTCCCGCTGATCGGCCCCTCGTGAGTCCCTCGTTCTCCAGGTTCCCATGGCACCTGCCCTCGCCCTCGTTCGAAGGGTGCCAACCGCTCCCATTGCAGCGGTCCTGGAGTGCTTCACCAGCTCCATTTGCTCCCGAGACCCGCCCCCACCCTTGGAGGGAGCTCCGCCCATACCCTGGCTGGAGCCCTGTCCACTTTCTTGGAGGGAGGCCCCCACCACTCCGGAGGGAGCCCCGCCCACATCTCTGGAAGGGGTCAACTGAGGCCTCTAGGATGAGTTCTGTGCCTTTCCAGGCAGCTAACAAACCCTGGAACCAGAAGCTAAGAGCCTGTGGATGGGGATGGAGGGCGGACAGGAGGCCCCTCTGGCTGTTCTGAGGGGGGAGGGGTGATGGTGACCCCCAGCCCCACTGAAGCAAAGCTCAGCAGGCCACAGGCAACACTGCCAGCCAGGTATGTTAATGTGAGTTCGCCCCGCCCCCCAAGCAGCACATATCTGCAGGACCCGTGCAGGGCGGAGGCAGAAGTGACGGTGTTTTTGGAAGAGCCTGAGCTTATTAAAAAGATGCTTCCCCTGTCTGAGGGGAGGGGAAAGGGGGCGGGGTCCTCGAGGGGACTAGTGCACCACCGTCTGGCAGTGCACTAGGGGGAACCTGCACACTCCTCAAACCCTTGCATACCTACCTCCCAGTGACTGCTGAGCCATGGCAAGCTGCTCAGCTGCTCAGCACAGTGGGACAAATGCCTGCCCTGTCCAGGCCGTGTTCCCCTCCAGCCTCATATCCCACGTCACCAGGGTTACCGTGTGCCCGGTGGGCTTTGCCAGGGGCGCCTCTCATGCTCTGCTTCTTAAAACCCCCTCCCCACTGCAGCAGGCTCTCTGATCACATGTGGTGTCCCTATCAGGGTCACCAATGGCTCCCACCGGGCGCCCACACCAGGTTGCTGGCCATCACCTCAATACGGCCATTCACATATCCACCCCGCTCAGGTGAGCAGCCTGTGGGCACAGCTTGGGTCACACCTGTCTCTGTACCTACAGAGCCTGTACGCAGAGCAGGCGACCACGGGACACTTATGGACCGGCCGTGTCCCCAGAGAAACTGCAACACGTTGTTCGCCTTGCTTTCCAGGGCCAGGTCTGCCCCTGAAGCACAGGGTCGTGGGGCTCTTCTGTCCATCTGTCTTTCTGGCCTCAGAGGGCCCAGACACACCCCACCACAGCCCTATCCCGGGCATCCCCTGAGGAAGGGGCAGACAGGAAGAGTGAGGTCTGTCCTCAGCCCAGGGCCAGAGGGGAGCTCCCAGTGACACCCATACTGAGCTGCGGTCAGGGCTGGGCCCTGCATCGCGGTGCTGGGTACAGATTCTGGCTCGGTTGCTGCCGGCTGGGCCCCCGTAGGCAGTTCCTTTAACCACTTCGGACCTCGGGCTCCTCATCTGTGCTATGGAGCCGCCTGGGTGGAGATGCAGAGATGCGGAGATGAGCACAGTGCTGAGCCGGGCTCACGCCCGTGTTTTGGCGACATTATTACCGTTTGGAGGTTGTTTCGCAGCGTGGGTACTGATGCCAGAGGGGCTCAGGCTGCGAGGCGCTGCGCCACCTGGGCCCCGCCTCCCCACGTCCTGCCGCTTCCGCCCAGGCCCCAGGACACCCCTCCACCCTGTGTGCCCTGTTGTGCGCTTATTTAAGACTTTTAACTTGACAGTTTACTCTTTCTGCTTTTGAATTATTAAACTGAGATCACCTAGTACAGCCAATTAAAAGGGTAAAGTTAAATATTTTAGGTGTTAGGATTGCTCTGAATATATGGCCTCCGACTTTGGGCCTTACAGAATTTTTTTAAATGTTTAAAGAAATATGTTAATTATCCCTATGACCCTTTGGTTGTTTGGCAACATTTCTCTTTGTCTTTTGACTCTGTTGTCTCCCAAGGTCCCTGTGCTAGGGAGGCCATTTTTTTTTTTTTGGAGGCTTGATAAGATTAGAACTCAAGGGACCAGGCCAGAGCTGCTCTGTTGTGCCTCCAGGGGGCGCTATTCACACCCTGGCCTAATCTGCCAAACTTGTGGCCTCGGATGCAGCCCACACCTCCTCAGACCCCTACAGTAGACACCCTGGGGAAGCAAACCCCAACTCAGCTGAGGGATGGTGCCTCATACCCTTTGAAAGGCAAAATGAGATGCTAACTACAGAAGTGACCGCGATGAAGTGTAGTTTGCTGTTCTGTCACTCATGACCCCCCTGGAACACTCCTCCTATTCATTCATCAAAACCCAGCTCAGGCGTCACCGTCACTGGAGACCTTCTCTGAGGTGCTGCAACCTCTCTCTTCTCCCAAGAGAAGCACTGCCCCCTCCTCTGTCATCCTTCTTCCTTGATCTGTGACTGTGGAAACCACAGAAGCTGGAACAGTACCTGGTGAGCGCTTACTGTATACCAGGCACTGCAGAGTACACAGAACTGTTTACAGCAGGCGGCTCACCGCTCCTCAGGACAGTCAGATGCTGTTTCTCTCGTGTCTCCCATTTTACAGAAGGGGAACGGGACAGCCATCGAGGTAAGGTGATTTCCTCCTGGTCACACAGCTGGAACTGGAGTCTGAATTCAGATCTGACTCCAAAACCCCGTCCCCACTCCAGACCAGCATGGCACCTCCCTCAGGTGGCCCCGTCAGCCACCCTGCAAGGATTATGTCTATACGCCCAGGCCTTGAATGCCTTCCTGAGGCGGGGCCTGTGACTCACAGGTAGGGCCACGTTATACCGCAGTGGGCCTGACATGTAATTGGTGCTCATCAAATGAAGCTGAACTAAACTCCCTGAAAATGACTGGGCTATGATGTCTGAATTCAACTCTAAAATATTTCAGCAAAGAAAAAGCTAAAAGGAAAAGAGATGTAGCAAACATTAGCCAAACCTTGATAACTGTTGAGTCAGGGTGAAGGTAGATGGATGTTCACGGTACGTTTTTTTCCTGCTTCTTATATGCTTAACAATTTTTATAATTAAAGAAACATATGATGGGGGTGAGCAGAGGATCCTCCAAACTCAGCTGGGGGTCCCCTCAGGGCTCCGAGCCGGTGGACACTCACCTTTTTATGGCTTTGTAGCAAATGATGACAAGCACAGTGAGGAACACCAGGGAGGCACAACATACTGCGATGACGATCACCAGCCCTGACCACCAGCTTTCCTCAGCAGGGCACGAGGTAGAGTTGGGAGCTGAAAGAGACAGGAGCAGCCTGAGTGTCCCCTGGTAGAGGAGCGGGTCCCGGCTGGTGTCAGAGGTGGACCATCTTGGATGACACCAAAGGTGGCCTCACTGCCAGCCATAGCCCAGATGAAGGCTCTCTGACCTGTCCGGCTGTCCCCACCCCCTCTCCGGCAAAAGGTGACATCATGGCTGGCCCCCAGCCAGGCGGCATGCTCCAAGCAGGGGTTAAGCACCGCGCCACGGGCCATCCATCCTCCCTTGGCATGAGCTAACTGACAGCAAGGTCAGGTTTAATTTCCCATGAAAAATAACAGAACATCTCCTTCTCTCAGTTGAGGCATTAGATCCGCTTCCTCTGAAGGAGGGGGTGGGAAGCAGGGCTCCTGGGGACACTGGGGGTTGGTGGGGGGAAGGAGAGGAAGGAAGCTTTGTCAACGTCAATTCTTAAGCTAATTTCTTGAGAAGGGCATGCAGTCTCCCTTCCGGGATTTGGCCCATGTGGTGAGGACCTGCAGGGGCTGGCTGAAATTTGGAAAAGACTGTCACTGGCAAAGCATCGGACACTGGGTTCTACAGGGTCCTTTTGTTGTTACTCAATCCCTGGGGTCTTTGGGATGAACCTGTCCTCCCCCTTGGCTCAGGCTCTGTGGGGTGGACTTGCATCACAGGTATAGACAAGGCTCGCAAAAAATTCACTCTTTTCTGAGAAAAGCAGATATTGCACAGTTTCTTCCCAGAGGTCCTGAAGACCCAGATATGACTGGAGGGAGAGGGAAGGGGTGGGGGGAGTGGGGAGAGAGAGGGAGAAAGGGAGAAGGCGAGGGAGAGGGAGAGGGAGGGGGAAAGAGAGAGGGGATGCTGATGGGAGATGGAGGGATTGGTGGACAGACACACAGACACTATAGCTTTGGGCTGGTCTTTAAGACGTGAATATATACGAAAGTGAATACATATAAAAGTATCAAGACTGTGCCTTAGACTCTATGTCCATTTAATGATAAACATCTTGAGGGGCACGACGGTACGTGGGGAATAAGTGAATGATTTCCCAGGGACGGCTTCATTATTATTATCATTGTTATAATTATCAAGGTGTCATTTACATATAGTGAAACGCGCCCCTCTTAAGCCTGCAATCTGACCAGCTTTGACGATCGCATACACCAGTATAAGCCACGCCTCTGTCATGACAGAGAATATTTCCATCACTCCAGGGTGTTTCCCTGGGCCCCTCAGTCGATCCCCACCCTGGAGGCAACCACTATTCTACTTTCAAAAATCACAGGTTAGATTCGCTTGTTCTTGACATTTATGCAAGCGGAACCATGCAGTGTGTGTTTTTTCCTTTGCTTCCTTGATTTAGCAAAGTGGTTTTGAGATTCACCCACACTGTTGCACTTTTCAGTAGCTCCTTCCTTTTCATTGCCGAGTAGTATTTCATTGTGTGAACATACCACAGTTTATCTGTTCACCTGTTGACGGACACCTAGGATGTTTCCAGGTTTCGGCTTTTGTGAGTAAAGCTGCTGTAAACCTTTGTGTACAAGTGTTGGCATAGTCATGGTTCATATTTGTCTTGGACAAACACCTAAGGGTAGGCTCACTGGGTCCTGTGATGTGCCTATGACACTCCCTAAGGCAATGCCATGCTGTTTCCCCCAAGCGTTTGTCCTCTCATACTCCTGTTTGGAACCAGGCAAGTCGGAAAGAAGAGGGTGGGTACAAGCTACGAAATTATCAACCCAGCAGCCAGGTCAGGAAATCCAGGAAGCCATTACATGCCTCCTGGGGAACAGGTTTAAAAAAAAAACAAAACCCATTAACAAAAATGCAAGGCTCCCAGAGGTGGACCTCAGATCTTCACAGAGACCAACCTGATTCAGAGATGCTTTCCGAGAAATAGCTGGGACAAGGATGCCACCAAACCACAGGGCTGCCCTCAGCCAGGGCAAGATCAATCTTTAGAACCCCAACGTTGAAAAGTTGTAGAATACAGAATTCAAAATAGGGATAAACTAAAATAAAGGAAAGGCGATCCAAAGAGATTCTCATCTTCCCCATGATGAACTTCTTCTGTGCTTTTTTTGTGAAACAGCCAACACAAAATCCTTCTCCTCCTCCAAGGAGTCCTCATTTGCGGGTGTCCCTGGCTTGGCTGAGTCTTCCCAAGGTGCCTCAGAGCAGATCTAGGCCCAGCCTTCTCTGAGGCAGTGGTCACTGCTGGGGAGTCAGAAAAAGGGCCAAATACACAGGTACACCCCAAAAGGTTTGCCTCCTTCTTGTTGTCACTCCAAAGGGAAGCAGTTTTGGTTTCTGTCAATCCCACGTCAGGCTGTAACACCAGTGCACAGATGCACTCATGCCTGCACCCCTGCCCGCCCCCCCCACAATGGCCGGCCTGTTACCCAACTCTCCCATGGCTGGGAAAACATCTCAGCCAGGCCGCACCCCCTCCAGAGGGCACTTGGAAATATGAGGGACTGTCTTTTGTGGCCACAGTGAGCCCAGCAAGCTATGTTAACAACTACCCTTACCTGAATGGACCCACATAAGGTAGAACTTGTCCCTTGAAAAATGCCACCAGCGTCCCTGTTGACAAACGCTGTCAACTTAAAACAGAAGAGCGGATTCTAAACCTCGCCTGGAATTTGACACTAAATTTCAGAGTGTCTCTTTAATTTACAGTCACTCTTAATCAAATGGGATTTTCCTTTGTGCTCTTTCCAAAACCATGTGGAAAAGCAGGAGACTTGTTTGAGAGGGTCCTTCTGCCCGGGGTGCCCTGGAATATTTAGCAGTGTACTGCTCACCCCATGCGTGTGAGGAAACCACCCAAGCGAAAAATACTAACAGATAAGGAAAGAGGGAGGTATCTTGTGAAACTTAGTCTTAGGTATAAATCTTGGATTTTGCCAAGAAAACAGCTATTTGTGTTCAAAGAATGCATCCTCATTCATCCTTGCTTAAATCATTCTTTTTACATTAGAAAGGATAAGGGAATGTTGGAGCTGGAGAAAGCCTAAGAGGTATCATTTCAGAAAAGAGAATAAATGCTGTGCTTTAGGATCAAGCAGCTTCCCCAAGGGACAGGGTTGGGATCCCCCCAATCTTTGGGCTGCAGGCCAGGCCTGCCCCTGCCTGAACTACCTTCCCAGATGTAATAAGACAGGTTATCATGTGAGCAGAATGATGGGTCATATTCGAGAAGACAGCATCATGAAGGTGCTCATTCATTCATCCATCCATCCATCCATCCATCCATTCATGCATCCATTCATGCATCCATGCATGCATCCATGCATGCATCCATCCATGCATCCATCCATGCATCCATCCATCCATCCATCCATGCATCCATCCATCCATCCATCCATCCATCCATCCATCCATCCATCCATCCATCCATCCATCCAGTCACTGAGCACTCTCTGTACCTGGCACAGTGCTAGGGCCTGAGAATACAAAGATGAATTAGATGTAAACTGTGCCCTTACCAGGTCTGCTGCTGGCAGCTGCCCGCGGATCATTACGAAGCTGGCCACGACCTGACTGCCTTGCTGAAGGAGCCAGCAGTCTCCCAGAGGAGAGAGATGCTGATGTGCCAGGCGATGGTCATTTCTGGCCGAGGGGAGGAAGCCACAACAGGCTAAGGTTCTAGGGGGAGGGTGACGCCTGTGAGAGGCAGGTGGTCACCGGGGACGGCAGAGGCGACCAGGGTGTGAAGTGCCACACCAGAGGCTGCCCGAGCCCTGTCTCCTCTGCCATGCACCCTTTCTCCCAGCCAAGATTCTGCAATGTGACAGAAAGGCAGGAGCCATCATCTCAAGGGTGGCAACACCCTCTCTCCTGGGACTCAGCGAGGCCTTGCCTGCTGTCTTCATTAAACCCTCGCGCCCCCTGTAAAAGTGATGGCAACCAGAGAGGGTGATTTAGAACTACCGGGGCTCGGTTTTGCATTATCAACATTTTTATTTTCAGCCCCCAAAATGCATCAGCAAAAGCTTCTATTTGGGACTTCCGCTTCCAGCAGAGATGAAGTCATAGGGGTCACATTTGACTTCCCACACACCTGAAAATCCAAAAAAAATACCGAATATATAAAACTGGCTTTCAAAACTGTGGACATCAAGGCAGCCAAGCCGTGATCCCACAGACAAGAGACAAAGAGGGGTGCTCGCTGGCTGCCCAGCCCGTGCCTGTAGGGAGCTTCCGGACTGAGGGCCCAAGAGGGAGAAGCCACCCATTTGGGAAGCTGGGAAGAGGGAGCTCTGAGAGTCCATGGACTGAACAAAGCAGATGAGGAAACTTCCAGAAGGTGAAGGCAGCTGAGGGCACATGACTAACTCTACTGATAAACATACAATTACATATCGTGGCAAGTGCTAGGAAAGAAATAGAAAAGAGGTTAAGAGGCCCCCACATCTTGTGGAAAGGTACCTAGAAAAGAATGAGGGTGGGGTGTCACTGCAGAAGTGCCCATCTGAGCGGGTGTAAAGGAGGCTGAGAGACCAAGGGACTTTGATGGAGGGGGAGGTGCTTGTGGGACCTACCAGTGGTCCCATGCCACAGAGGAACCATGCGGGGACAGGCAGGCCGCCCACAGCTGCTCTCAGTGACAGACACCTTCCCTATATTCCTCATGGGCTCTTTGTGACTATCAGATGAGACGATGGTTGAAGGCAGCATTCTTGAAGGTTCCAAGAGTAGCAACCACCATTTGCTAATCACTGACTCCAGGGCACACTGCTAGTCTCAGTAGTGCAGAGTCCATGTCTACCCCCCTTTTGTAAGCGGGGAGACTGAGGCCACACAGCCAGGGGCCTGTCAGGATGTGAGCCCAGGTGTGCCCTGCCACGGTTCTCACGGCCATATCAATACACGTTCGTGTGGGACCCGGGAACCTGCCACTTCTGTCTCCTCATTGAGAGCCGGCTGTGCACAGGAGATGTGTGACTGACAGGAGGGCATAGTGAGGGATGAATGGATCAAAGGAACAGCACTGTGAATCAGATGAAACCACCTCAATTTGGAAGATACCTTTGAACGGTTCTCAGAAGAAGGGAGGGATAGCCATGGGCTTTGTTTTCACATCACTTATCCGTGGGGAGATGGGAGCTCAGCCTCTCGACCTTGTGTGTGGCCACCTTGAGGGGCCAGCACGTGGCTGCCCGCCTCTTTGAGTGCCGCCCGACTGAGTGAGTGCCAGACACTGCCGGGGACACCACCGGTGCGCAGCGGGCCTCTGGGGCACCGTCAGATGTCCCTTCCAACTTTCAAAGTCTTTGGTGACTCACACCGGGATGCCTGACCGGTTTCCTGGCTGACCCTGGGGGGCATACTTAACTGGCCTTAATCAGGCTGGGTGAGGAGGCGCCTACATTGCTCTCTGCTTCCTGCAGAACCCAGCTCCCAGCTCAGCTCCCAGCCCACCAGGCCGAGCACAGCCACTGACGATTCAGCCCAGCGTGGGCCTGTGTGGGGGTCCCCGAGCTGTAGAGACCAGTGTCCTTCAAGGGGATGCGCTTCCCAAACCACACAGGGCCAAGCCTTCACTGCGGGAAACTGAAGGCGGAAGCCAGCGGGGCTTCATGGCACTGCCTGGTACTCGCCATCACTGCGTCTCAGGCACTGTGGGCACCGGGGACAGAGGCGGAGGAGGTCCCTGCATCAAGGGACAGTCATGCCACTGCTGGCCCGTAGGGTGTGTAAGATCCCCTTTGGTCCCCTCTCTCCGGCCCACGTGAAGGGGCTCGGGCACAGGCGGGAGGGTGCGCAGGTGTGCGCGGAGCACACGCCGCAAGCCGAGGGGCGCTGGGGTGCGGAGGGGCGTTTGCCGGCGCATGCGCTCTCGCCCTGCAGGGGCTGGCTCACCTAAAGCACCGGATTGTGTTGTCTGGCTCATGAGGACCACGAGGGGGTCCAGGAGCTCTGCAAAAACACTCGTTGGGGGCGGGACCTGTTTCATAGACCCGTAGGACCAAGGAGGGCACTGAGGCTCAGAGGAAGGGGAGATCCTGGTCCCTCAGCCCCTGAGGACCCCAAGGACGTGGTTTTCAGAGCGCCCTTCGTGGGCTCAGGGCCCTGTCTCTTTCACTGCCTCCGTGTCCCCAGCCCCAGAGGGTACTGAGGACGAGGAGGAGGTGGCGGCAGGGCCCTCGGCCTCCTCCCTCTCTCCCCACCCCCACACAGAGCCCATTGTCTCCCAACACAAGGGGCCCCCTCAGGCCCACTGCTATCCATTCATGGGCGCGGGGCACCCACGGGGAGGCCGGTGCCAGGCGTCCACCCTCCCGCAGGGCCAGCTCGGGAGTGGGGCATTTTACTCATTTCCCAGCCCGAAGGGGCCAGAGGGTGTGGCAGGACTTTAAGACCACAAACTCAGGATGGAACATGTCACTTACATGCAAACCTTAGGAATGAGCCCCCATTTCCAGAGAGAAAGAAGTCACCTCCGTTGGCATTGCTCCAGATGAAAACAGCCAACATCTGTGTCTCAGCTTGGGGAGCCCCGCCATCCCCTCTCTGCAGATGGGACTCTGGCTGCAGCTTTGGGTACAGCTCAGAGAGTCCCCCTTCATAAGTCTTCCTGATTCCTCTCAGACCAGTTTCCCGCAGCGGGAAACCCCTGGCTGCCTCGTGGGCAGAAGGCATGAATTCCCGGACCACAATGAACAGAAAGACAGCTCCTGGGTGCTCGTGTGTGCACATGCCTGCCTTTTCCAGAAGGGCATCCCCTCTCCACTCTGGAAGAGGGGAGTATGTTGAGGACACTGCAGGCTAAACGGAGGTCCCTGCCCCCACCCCAGGGCTGGGGTGAGCGGAGCGCCGGGCAGCAGGGCTGCACTTGGCGCGCTTTGGGCACTGTCTGTCTTGCCCGCCACGCCTCCTGCAGTCCTCCTGGCTGGCAGTCCTCCTGGCAGTCCCACACCGCTCCCCCAAGCTGGCCAGGAGCCCCCTCCCGCTGCAGCCAGCTGGGTTGTGGTGGGCGGCTGTGGCTGAGCCTCTGGGCTCTCATCTGCCATAGAAAGAAACTGTTGGCCCGTGGAAGCTCAGAAGGTGAAGGGTTCTGCCAGAAGACAGGCCCAGGTGTGCCACCAGAACTGACTCAGAACTCCAGAGGGGCCCGAATCGCATGGCCAACCAGGCTGGACACCTCAATGGGCTTTACAGGATAGTTGCCAGGGCCTCTGGTCCTACTGGCCCCCAAACACCCTCTGCCATTGGTCTCTTCTCGGCAACCACCCTACGTGTGCAGCATCCCTCAGACGCCCACCTCCTGTGCTGGAGGCATCTGCCCGTGAGCTTCCCTCTCCCTGCCCTGCCCACCCCCCGGCTCAGGCCCCAGCCTGGAAGGTCAGCATTCCCTCTGCTCCACGGCTAGGCCGCCAGCAGTCAAATTCTGTGGCCAAACCCTCTAACGCCTTCTCCACCTGCCCTTCCTCTCCCCACCATCCTCTCTCCCCGACTCTGCTGGTTCTTGCTCCTCACCCCTCCTCCGTGGGGTCCCTCCCCTAGCTGGTACAATGGTTATCCACACTGGCTCTGAATCAGAAGGACCTGGAGTTAAATTCCAAATTCTGACCCTAGGAAAATAATTTACTCTTTAATTTCAGTTCTTCCCCTTGTAAACTGGGAGAAAGCAACAGAACCTTCTCCCCAGGCTGATGCAAGGATTAAATGAGATGCACATGAGAGATCCTGCACGCAGCAGCCCCGGTGGCCCACTGCAGAGTACCCTGGGCATCAGGGGAGTTTCTTGGAGGAGATGATATTTAGGCCGAGCCCTACAGGGTCAGGGAGAGAGGTAGCCAGCCTGTGCAAAGGTCCTATCAGGGATGGCCTGGGCTAGCAAGGGAAGAGATGGGGGCACGAACAGCTGGTGCCCCCAGACTCTCTGCTTCCCATGCTGGTGCCTGGGACCTCCCCACTGGAGGGGCCCCTGGCCCTTCCATCCGTGACTCTCAGCCTGTTGCCCGAGCTCCACGGGACACTCACTCCTCTGGTTTATTTATTTCCGCCTGGCGTCCTGGGCACAGAGCCCAGTGTGGTGGCAGTGTGGCTGCTTATCATCAAGGACACTGTTGTCAGGCTCGGCTCCTAAGGGGGTCATTTCAAAAAACACCCAATACATTATTAATAATTGTCTCCATCGTTCCTGTGCCTAATTAGGAAAGGAAATTTATGAATTGAGTCTAAGTCTCTATGACTTTTCCCGATGCCAGGGAGCGATCTTGGTGGCCGCCGGGGTGGGAGCCGAGAACAGGAGGCCGCTGCCCAGTGGAATGAATTCTGCTTCTGGTGGCGACTGCAGAACACGTCTCCCCTTGTTCTTCACCCAAACAGCCTCTTTGTGAGGCTCCCGAGAGCCAGGACTTGTTACTCAACAGCACTTCTCTATTTTCATAGCTGCAGCCAGCCCTTTCTCTGTTCCTGGCCTTGGGCACCCTCCCAGATCTGTTCCTACCTGGGCTGTGGATGCACTGCTGCCCAGAAGGTCCCCACGTGCCAGCTTTAGAAACAGTGCAGCACTGGGTGACCACTCGAGCCCACCCTCATCGCCCTGACTCATCATCATTCAAGCGCTAATCCTTACCCTCAACACACATCTGCCAAGAGCCTACTGTGTGTCATACACTGTGCTAGGCACCGGGGATCTGATGGTCAGCAACACAGACAGGGACCGTGCCCTTGTGATGCTTACGATCTGCTGGAGAACAGATACTAATACAGTCATCACTAGATAAACGCACACTGTGGGTCCTGCCTCATGGAGAAAGTGAACTGTACACGCACCTTAGGCACAAACAGAAAACTATAAAACAGGAAATAATAATGCCCTGAATTCGGGGAGCCAACGTGAGTTGACTGAGATTAGTGAGCTCATCTTTGTTAGATGCTCAAGACTTTGGGATAGGAAAATGCATCTGGTGGTACATAGTAAATGCCCAGCAGGGTCCCAAGCACTCAGCTGATACTGAGTAGGTATCAGCTCTCCCCCTCCAGAAGGCACTTAACAGATGAAAGGGTCTCACGAATGACCAGTCAGGTAGAATCTTCTCTGTCTAAACAGCTGTAATCATTTGGAGGAGGGGTTCAGGACCAAGTCAGACAAATGGTTGTTAAACTCTGGCCCGCAGGGCAAATCTGGCCCACCAATTGTGTTTTGTAAATAAAGTTTTATTAGAACAGACATAACGCATTTGCTTACGCATTGTCATGGATGCTTTCTAGTGAGTTGAGTAGCTGCAATAGAGACTGTATGGCCCACAAAGCCTAAAGTATTTACTTTCTGGCCTTTTACAGAAAAAGTTTGCCTACCTCTACCTAACTAGGGGGCCTTCACTTGAGATTCTTAGGTGAGCTTCAGAGAGCTGTTTGAGGGTACCCTGAAATTGTACCCCGAGTTTTTATTTTGCAAGTGAACATTCCACGCTTTCCATTTTATTTTTAGAATGGCCCTTTCCTCCAAATGTCACACCAACACCCTGGTGGAAGGTCCCTAGGCATGTGACATGGGAGTTTTAATAGTGGCAATGCGGTGAGGCTGCAAAGGCGCAGAGGACAGGCAGAGCTGAATGTGGACCCTAACTTAGCACATCTGCTAAGTGACGCCAGACAAGGCACTGGAATGACTCGCTCCTCGTCAGTCAACTGGGGTGACGACACTTCGTGGAAGGTCGGTGGGGGACACCTGCCACAGTGCCAACTCCCATCCCGGGCCCTGCTTCCGGGGCAATGGACGAGGAGCGGGGCTGCCACGACAACCGTCCCCCAGAGGCAGGTCTCGGGCCTCGGGCAGAGGCCATGGGATTCGGGCGGGTATAGGACCGGCCCCAGGAGCTGCTTGCACTGTCTGTCCTTCAGTGCAGCAGGCCGATTCCTGAGGCAGGGACGGCTGCTGCTTCGGTGCCAGCTTCTAAGGCTCCGGCTTCTAATCTGATGACAGGCTTACCCTCAGCGCCAGTGGCTTGGTTCCACGCCTCTGGTGGTTTTAAGCAAACGAGAGAGCCACTGGCCCTTCCTGCCTCCCACTGTCCCCTCTAGGTACATCTTGGGGTCTTTGTGTTTGTCAGGCATTAGGACATCAGCTGCTGCCTCCCACCCGCCCAGTGTGGGCCATGGAGGTGCACGTGACAGGAGGAAGCTGCTTCCCACCTGTGCTGGGGTGCAGGGGACGTGCGGCTCCATCTAACTCTCCTGGGCACCTGTGGCCCTTCTCTGGAAGATGGTCCCGGGGCTGATGGGGCAGCTGAGAGCCCATAGCAGAGAGCCTGGGAATTTACTCCCCCACGCCCCAAAGAGCCCTCAGCCAGTGACTGACAGGTGCCAGGTGGGGCAGTCCAGCTCCTGGCTGCCGGCTGGGGATGACACGAAGCATAACTAACCTCCAGAGTCCCCTCCAGAGCAAGATCAGGCTCGGGCCTTGGCTGAGCTGGGCCTGCGGCGACACCCTTGCCGTCCCCCTCCGCTGTTGCCTCCCGGCACCGTGTCCTTTAAAAACCCTTGTCTAGGCGCTAAGAATAGATTCCATGTGTGGGATCTCAGACATGAGGTCGCGAGGTGCTGGGAGACCCCGGCCTGCCTTCGAAAGCGATGAAATTACATCCCGGCAGGATTTATGTGGCTTCTCAGTTCTGAGCGATCCCCTCCCGGAACCGCCCTTTGCTAGTTCTCTGGACGGAGCCTGTCTTGTTTAAAAGGTCCTCATCGGGTTATGCTGAGACTGATTTTTGTCCAGGTTGTGACTATGAGGGGCTGGGGACATAGTGAGAAAAACCACTGCGGCTCAGTGGGCCTTTGTTAAAAAGAAGAAAAGAAAGAAAGAAACCTGAAAAGTCTGTGGCTTTGCGGCAAAACCATAGTATTAAGGAAAAATAAAAAAAACCCATCTGGACGGTCCACAGTTGCACTAGCCACATGTGACTAGTTTAATTTAAATTAATTAAATTCAATTAAAAATTCAGTTCCTCAGTTACACTGGCCATATCTTAAGCGCTCAATAGCCACACACAGCTAACGGCTACCTTACTGGACCGCACAGGTATGGACCAGTGACATCATCGTGGGAAGTTCACTGGTCGGCACCGGTCCAGAGTGATGAGAGGTAAGGTGGCTTTCCTTTCCCAGAAGGTGGCCAGAGGGTAGTTTTTGTACCCCCCTGACAGCAAAATAAGAGCCACGTACATGCCGACAGTGCTACTTTCAAAGCACCTTTTCTTAGATTTTAAAATTTATTATCATATCCCCTCCCCTCTCCCCCTGGAGACAGACAAGGAATTATCAGGACCATTTTATAGGTAAGGAAACTGAGGGCTCCTAAGGGCCAAAGAGGCAAAGTCACAGAGCTGCGGGCAGGTGTGACAGAGTCGGAGCTTCTGATGCCGCTGCTGGGGGAGTTCCCCCCAAAATGGGGACAGCAGTGTGGGGACCCAACGATTCCGACCTCCGATGAGTTGGGCATTGCTAACGCCCACGGTCACCACGCACCCTCACTCGCTAAATAGCCACACAGCTTGCGGAGTGGACACTTTTGACCTAAAAGGTGGTCCCTTTGCCTTCGAGATAATCATGGAGCAGAAGGCTGCCCCGTGGCTCCACCCTCCGTGGTGAGTGGTTGGGCCACTGCTTGTGGCCCCCCAGAACCCTGCTACCGCAACCCATGATTAACACCTGTCCAAAGGACGGGCATGCCGAGACCGGCAGGTCTCGACTGGGCAACCTGCCCCTGACTGGGAACTTCATTCTTTCTGGACAAGCAGCTCAGTCTACAGATCAAGGCCACACAACCTAGCACCTGGCACTTCGTTGGAAACCCTCTGAATTTCTGCAAGCACTTCATCCATCTGGGCCTCCAATGCCCATCTGCCAGATGGGAGTCGTGACCTTAGCCTAGGGCAGGGTTCCTCAGCCTTGGCGCTGCTGACAGTT
Source organism: Macroglossus sobrinus (assembly GCA_004027375.1). NCBI lineage: Eukaryota > Metazoa > Chordata > Mammalia > Chiroptera > Pteropodidae > Macroglossus > Macroglossus sobrinus. Next base: position 86,760 of record PVKZ01003193.1, read on the forward strand.
TGGGCCAGATCGTCCTTTGCTGTGCGGGGTCTGTCCTGTGCATCCCCAGCCTCTACCTACTAGATGTCAATAGCAGCCCTCTGACCAAATGTTCCCTGGGGAACAACAACATCTACCAGTTGAAAACCAGGGGTTGGAAGGTCTCCAGGGCTCTTCCCTGGCTCCTACACTTGGTGCAGCGATGGGGGCCTCCAACATGGCACGGCACAGACCCGGCTCGGCCTCCCAGAGTGCACCGCACCAGTCCCAGCCCATGGAAGGGTTCAGCTTGATGGCCTTCCGGCAGGAACCTAAGATTCCAAGCCAGCTGCCTCCGCGGTGACCCCGGGCTACTCAGAGGCTGAGCAGTGGCACTCCCTGTGAGTGTCCAAGAAGAGGCGAACGCAGTCTTCCAAGGCATCCACAACTCTCCCTGCCAAGGCAGGGGACAATGTGACTTTGCCACCCACAGTCCCGTTCATTCTAAATATGAAAACAAGGAGCCCATTCACTCTGTGGAGGGCCAAGGGCAGGCCAGCCTCTCTTCCAGGAAGTGGTGGCCTTTGGCCTTCTCTGACTGCTGGCAAGGGCGACAGAGAAACTTGGGAGCTAGGAACAGGCACGGCTCACATTGCCTTGCTTGTCTCTGGTGGAAGAAAGGACATACACTGGTGGACATTTCTCTCTGACCCACCTGGCAGAACTTAGTCATCTTTCCCAGGAGAAAGGCCTAACGATAGGGGTTCTAGACTGACCCTTGTCTAATCAGACCCCCCAACAACTGGAGGGCACAGTGGAGCAGAACTCCTCTGACCTGCTCTGGGTGAGCCGCTCAAAGTCACAGACCAGGATGCATTAAATCCCCTGTGAATTAGGAACATCTTTCTCACTGGAAAAAGATGCTACAGTCGCCATCGACACAAGGTCATGGCCACTACCACCCACGTTCATGGAAGTTCCGTACTGGGCCTGCCAGGTGGTTTCGGAGCCTTCACTAGTGTTTCTCTTATTTGTCATCTTCGGGCCGATGAGCAAATGCCTGAAGTTACAGAAACTTTTATAAAGGAATATCTTTATGTTAATAGAATTTCATGGAGCTTAATAAAAAATAACAACAGTAGCCACCTTTGCTAAGCATTTGCTAAGCACCGTTACGTGGGTGCTGATTTAAGTTCTGATACATCGGGAGACGTGGGTGTCACTGTCCCCATTTACAGAAGTGAGAACCAGCTCAGTGAGAGGTGGCCGGTGCTGGAGTCAGGGTAACAGGACAATGCGAGCCTTCAGTCCATTTTCTTTCCACCACATCCTACTGCAAATTAGGCAAAGAATAATGTCAATGGATTTTAGTGGCAGGGTGCCTTGGGCCAGCTGGAAGAACAGAGTCTAACATGGCCTGGGGGTGCCATGACCTCCGACCTGTGGTTTCCATGAGGGATAGTTACGACTCTTGAGGGCAGAGGGCAGGACTTGATCCGTGGGAGAGTCTGTGAGAAGTGAGCAAGACTTGGGGGTTTGAGGTTTGCTTCGTGCCCACCTTGGGTTCCAGGAGTTGGGGAAAAGGGCTGATAATTCTCAGCAAGAGAGAAATCGGGGAATAATTTTTCTATATCACATTCAGGATGAATTCTCCCTGAATTTTCATTCCTACAGTCATTCTTCCAAAAGCCAACGGACGTTGGACACCTCAGCAACCCAGGCACTGCCACCTGTTATTTTTCATGACAGCCGGCCACACGGGTCACCATAATCAACCGTCCCGTCATCTTCCTTTGACAGGGACATGAAGGGGGCCCCAGCGGTGAAGACTGCCTCTTACAGACAGGGTGACACTTCAGGAACCAGCCACGCCCACATGCTTTAGAAAACAGAAGTTTCCAGGGACAAAGGCCAAGGACCGAGGCCCTGAGGGAGGCTCCGCCCACTCTGCCTCATCCCTTCACCGGGCTCTCCTGAACCACAATGTGTGACTGGTAACCCTGAAGGTCCTCCGGACATCCAGAAGCTGGCCAGTAAAAGCTGCCCAGTTCCCTTACCCAGAGGCAACCACGGCTGTCACCGATTTCTGATGCAGGCCTGTCTGCGTTCACATAGATTCCAAGTGACAGCACCTGTTACGGGCTGAATGTTTGTGCCCCCAACACCAAAATTCGTATGTTGAAAACTACCCCACCCCAGTGTGATGGTTTTAGGAGGTGGTATCTTTGCCGGGGGGGAGGTCGGGGCGTGCGGGTGATTAGGTCATGAGGGTGGACCCCTCATGAATGGGATTAGTGCCCTTATAAAAGGGACCCCGGTGAGACCTCTCACCCCTTCCTGCATGTGAGGACACAGCAAGAAGGCATCTTCTATGAACCAGGAAAAGGGCCCAGATCTACCACTTTGGGGATAACGGAGGGTAAGGAAGATGTCATCTTGAAAAATAGAAAGAAAAGTGTAGGGTTCTTAGGTTCTGCAGCAGCAGTTGGCCTCTCCTTGGCTGCCTCAGTTTCTTACCCCTAAAGGGGTGGCGGAAGGCCCCACAGCTTCTGTTCTTGCCCCCCACCAACCCCTAAAGATCAATCTCGTCCCATGGCTTCAAATACCAGCCAGACGCCAACGATACCCGTATTTACTGCTTTAGCTCCAGCATCTCCCCCAAGCTCCTGACTCAAGCATTCCACTTTGACTCGGTCTCTCCACGTGGATGGTCCACAGGCTAGCTCAGATGTCACGTGTCTAAAACCACAGTGCCTCGTTCACTCCTCAGCCACCTCCTCTCCCAGTCACCCATTCACCCAGGCGCTCAGTTGAGGAACCTGGGGGCTTTCCTGAGAACCCTCTTCCTCTCCCCTCCCTCCATTCAACAGAACAGCAAGTGCTCCTTCGGGTTTGGCCTCTGGGGTCCCTTCTGCCCTCATGTGCACCCATTAGTCTGTCCCTTACCCCAGTCCATTCTCCACATTGCAGCCAGGGGCTTTCTTGTGAAGTGTAAATAAAGCGAATCACAGTACACTCCTGCTCAACACCCTTCAAAGGCTTCTTACCAAAGGTGGAATAAAACCCAACCTTTCCCCCACAGTGTTTGCTCCTTTTTTTTGGACATATGAGTTTAAACCCTTGTAGGAAAGGATCTAGAAACTTTCTGGGCAATGACAGAACTGCCAGGGCCAGTGGGATAACTTCCGAGGAAGGACAGATAAGCTGTGGGATATGTGTGTGTGTGTGTGTGTTTGAAAAAAGCAAGCAAAGAAGGAATTAGTCGTCTTACTTAATGGCTGCACCTCCGACAGCAACACTTAATGAACATCAGCTGCCACCACCACCTCCCGCTCACACTCCTGCTAGCCTTTCCTGGAATCTGGTGGAAGCATCAGAGCTAGCTAACCCCATGGGGCTTTAAGTGGTCCACAGAAAGCATCTTAGAGTTGAATAAGGAGATAAACTACTTTGCTGTTACAGAGCCCGGAATGTTCTCAGAGATGAGATAAAAATCCTTTGTGTATTTCTGCCTGTGAAGGAATGCAGGGTGCCAGCCTCGGGGTGGAGGCCGAGGGAGTGGGGGCTTTGCTCTCTGGCTGTGGTTTAAGGCCATGGGGACCCAATCCTCCTCTGCACCGAGCCCTTCAAGCTCTCCAAGTCTCCGAGGTGAGCTGGGTGCTTCAGGGCCCTGGGCTCTGCTTTGGTGGGAGCAGAAGTTCCGTGGAAATGGGGAATAAAAGGAATGAAAGTGGGGAGAAACTGAGAGAAGCATTTAAAAAAAATCTCAAAAGTAGTGAGCTAAAATTCGGGAGGTCTTTATAGCAATGAATTCTGCCCTATTTGGGGCAAGAAATTTAGAGCAGTTTGTGTAGTATTTACCTAATGAGAATTCTCCTCGTTCCCCAGAGAAATGTGCAACAGATGGTGTTGGTGTCCCCCACTGATCACTGGGGCAGTCAGAGGTCGATGACTCATGGATATGGCCACTGAAGACCGCCCCTTGTCTCTAGGTTCCCTCTTGGAGCTGCTCACACTGCAGGGCTCCTTCCACCTGAGACCATACCCCCTGACCGCTCCTCCCCTTTTCCTGTGCTGCTTCCTTCTGTCTCCTACTGCTTTCCCCTGAGAGCCTTCAACAGTAACACACACCCGAACGCCTGCCTCAGGCTCTGCCTCTAAGACACCGAACGACTAATGAAAATCTGTGAAGTCTATAAAGACACAGTCTAGTACATGACCACGTAGGACTCAGTAGTAAAGTTCAGGTTCATATATCAGCATTCGAAGTGTAGAGCAGAACAGAAGCCTTGGCGAAAGGCACAGAGAGCCTTGTCCTGGAGTCAGCTGGAAGGTCCACAGCCACGCCTGGAGTCCTGGGGTCCATCAATATGCACAAATTGAGTGAGTGTTCCATGAGCAAGGCACTGTGTGTGCTCTGTGGGGTGAAGGGGACCCATTCTCTGCCTCCCTGGGACCTGGAAGTTAGTGGGGTCATCAAAACCCCCGGGGGCCATCCAGCAATGCTGACCTAGAGGACTCGGACCGTGTCGTGCATACTCTGCATCAATCTGTTGCTGGCCAGGTGTTTGGAAGTGGTTGATAAATGAACGTGGATGACCCTCAAGCTATCAGACAGGAGTGCGACAGACTCATCGAAAGAGGAAATGTCGTCCATGGTAGCAGTGGGGTCACTGAGATTTCCAGAAGAGTAGAGAATCAGCTCTCCTCGAGACACGGAAATCCGGGACACCAGGTTAGAACTGGAAATCCAGCTGCTCCAAAACAAGGCTCCCTGGCCAGGCGGTATCTCAGCAGGATCCCTGGTGTGTTCAGGAAAGGGACTCCTTTGTGGAAAACCGTCCCTTGGATGACATTTCTCATCCCTGGCCCCTTCCCACTAAATGCCAGTAGCACTCATCCTCCCAGTCACTGTAGCAACCGAAAAACAAACACTTCCGCATTTCCAAATGTGTTTTTACCCCCAACTGAGAACACGGGTAGGACAAGTCAGCTCAAGTGGGACAGGGAGAGTGTGGAAGGTGAAGGAGGGCAGGACAGTATCCGTGTGTGTGTGTGTGTGTGTGTGTTCGTTGGGGCAGATGCGTCTGAACCTGGCAAAGAATGAACTTGAAGTATGAGGGAGCAGGAGAAAGAGGATCTGTTCGAAAGAATAAAGGGATTCTCTAAATATCAAGGTAACTTCACATTTCCGGCACAATCAGAATTTAAAATTTCTTAAGCCCAGCATTTCTCCTGGTGGAATGGAGTGAGAAGCAGCTGCTCTGCCCACTGAGGCCCAGCGAGTCCGCTGGAGCAACCCAGTCACAACCCCAGCCTCCAGACCTGCAGTCGGGGAGGCCTTCCTGGAAGAGGAGTGCCTGAGAATAAAGACTTGGTGTCACCACCCTGCTCTGGACTTGGGCAGAGGCCCCAGTGTGGACATCAGTGGTTTGGAAGCTTCCCACACAGGCTGGTTCAAGACACGTTGAACCTTTACTGGATTTCTTCTCTAGAGGCCAAAGGGCAAAGGGCAACATAGATGACACTGGTAGGTCATGGCCAGTCCTGATAAACTGAAGGAAGTCCCACACTGCAGGACTGACAGACGCCATCCTCCTGCTGAGAGAGAGGAATGGGATGCAAGGCAGCATCAATCAAGTCCGCACAAACTGGAGTACGAAGGGGAGCACGCCCGCCATCTTGGCACTGCCTCAGACTCGGCCCCCTCCCCACCTCTGAGCTCAGCAGTCTTCACACACCACGTGAGCCGCCTAACTCAGCTGCGCAGTCATCTTCAGCTCTTCCAGAATCACACCCAAACTCCTCGGCGCGTGTACCCTGAGACCGGCCCACTCCCATCACCTTTCCGTTATCCTACATGCCTGTCACGTGGGCTCACACTCAGCTTCCCAAAAGGCCGTGGGGCTCCCGACTCCCCACCTTTGCTCATGCGGTTCTCCTGCCTGGAGAAGAACCGCCCTCAAGGGTTGCCTCCATCAAGCCTTGTGCCTGCTCCCTACATCCGCCCTTCCAAATCTGAACTGCTCTCTGAGATGCACGCAGTTCAATGCCACCTCCTCCATGCAGTAACCCCTGATGGTTCAGGGCTCGCTGCCTCTGTGCTCCTGCAGTGCACCCATCATAATCTCCATTGTACGACAGCTTCCTGCCCCTGTCCGCTGGCCCGTGAGCAGTTCTTACCCATCTCCGGGTTACACGACCCAGCGCCCAGTACATAAGAGGTGCTCACGACACAGTAGCTGAGTAAATCAACGTTTGTGCTCAGCAGACAGTCCTGGGGCCACCATACTCTTGGCAGACACGGGTTGGCATCAATTCCTCGTCTTCACATCTCTGCCCTTTGACTGCTTTCTGTCCCTCCCTGCCTCCATCCCATCCTGCTGGCTCTCTCTCCAAGCTGCATCAGAGATCTGTTGGCCTCTCTGTCCCCTCAGCCACAGCCACCATCCAGGCCCCCATCTTCAATCACCTGGTCACCTGCTGGAGCATCCTGCTGGTGCTCCCCACAACCCTTTTGCTCTTCCAACCCATTTTCTACTCGGCCACCAGTGAGTGTCTTAAGAGCAAATCTGTGAGTGTCCTCTCTATGGTCCAAACCTCTTTAATGGCTTCCCATGGCACTCTGGGAAAAAAAATCCAGTGCTTTATTACATAAAGTCTCGTTTACAGGGCCTCATATAAGGTGGTACCAACCTCCCCAGGCTCATTTCACACCACTGTCTCCCCTGATCATTCTCCCCAGCACATCCTGGGAGTTACTCCCACCACAGGGCCTTTGCACATACTGTTCCCTCTACCTAGGCTTCACAATGCTACTTCCTTCTCCTTCAAGGGTCAGGCAGCTCCAGAGGCCTGCCCTGGCCTTCTGCCCAAGGCGGGCCCTCTTCTCTTTAGTCTCTACTGCCACCCTGTAATCACCACTGTACCCCCACATTCCCAGCTCCCACCACAGCATCTGGGGCAGAGTGTGTTCAGTTGTGTGTTGAGTGAGTGAGTGAAGGGACCTCTTGGACACCTGCTGTGATCCCGACTCTGGTTTCCTTTGGTTCTTGGCTAACAAAGTTGGAAGAGTTTTGGGCTGTGAACTTTTTTTTTTTAAAGCAGAAACCGAGAGTGACTTCTTGCTCCTGGGTGTATAGTTAGCATCTTTATTCTCTTCTATTTCATTTGTCTGCATCGACTGACTTCACAGAGACCATCACCATGTTTCTTACGTAGCCACAGAAATCACCTCCCAGGAGGGTCGCGCCACAATGGGCCTCTGTCCTGGGCCCGGCCTGGGCCCCAGGGGTGCCTGGCAGGCGGCTGTAGGAACACCAGGACCAGGGCCCCCGGAGGAGGGCAGCAGGGCAGAGCCAGACCACACAGCCTGGTCACAGCGCTGCGACCGTGGTGAAGGACTCTGGGTAAGGGACATCCATCACCCACCTGGCAGATGCGGAAAGCATTTCCTCCTCCACTTATGCCAACATCAGCCTTCATCAGCGCCTGGTTTGAGTCACAGTGATCATCAAAGGGCTGGCTGGCACAGGCAACCAAATGGCTGTGTCCGGGGGTCCCACCACCCCTGGAAGACCCCGTTATTGCTGCTTGCTTTGGAGCAACTGCAGGGCCTAGCTGTCCTTCTCTGACCCATGTCCTGGTCCCTCGGGATACCACCGTCGGAACCCAGCTTATGAGGAGTGCAGTGGGCTCCCATCAGGAGTCTGACCATTTCACCATCCTGCTGATGCCACCTGCTCCCAGGGGCTGTCACCTCTTGCCTGGATTACTGCAACAGGCTCCTAACTGCTCTCTGCTTCTGCCCTGGCCTCCATGGTTGGGTCTACACAGCAGCCAGAGTGATCAGGAGCAAGTCAGAGGATGCTCCTCTCAGCTCTAAGCTCTGCATGGCCTCCCAGTTGATGCCAAGCACAGAAGACACATTCACAGCGGTCTTATCTGCATCTTCCCAGTCTCATTTCCTACCCTCCTCCGACTCTGCTCCAGCCACACTGGCCCTTGGCCACCCCTCAAATCCCCCCTGGCGAGCTCCCGTCCCAGTCCTCACCCTGGCCGCTCTCTCCCCAGGTACCACTGTGCCTGCCTCTCTCATCTCTCTCATCTACAAGCCTTTGCTCCAATGATGTCTTTTCTGATCGCCTCCTGGCCCAGCCCTCGTGAGCTCTGGTCCACTTTCTGTTCTCACAGCACATACTACTTCCAGCAAACTATACACCTCACAGGTTTATCAGCTTTATTGTTTTCTGGCCTCTTTCTCCTACCAGAATATCAGATCTGCATTTATTTTGTTTCATGGTGTCCCCCAAGCTCCTGAAATGTAGACATGCTCCAGAAAGGTTTGAATGAACAAAGACCTGCCTGCCCTGCCATCGTCTCCCCTGGCCTCAGCTCCCAGTGTCCTGGGGACTCCGCCTCTGAGCCCCCATCAGCACACTCCTGTGACAACACTGACCAGGCTGTCCACTGGCAGACCTTGGTTGTTCCCAGCCTTACCTTGCTCCTGGCTCTCCCCACTATGGGAGTCCACCTCATCTTCCTAAGGCCGCCTGCATCGCTCCCCACCCTCCAGGGGCACAGTGAGTTCTGCCTCCTCCCTGAAGCCTCCCTGGATTATAACGGTTTATATCATCACCTGACTTCCAATGGTCCCTACGTGGGAATTGTGCTCTTATTTTCATTCTTCATGCTTCCTCTGCCTTCCTTCTTTTCCACTCCAGGAGGAGCAGGTAAACGGACATGAGATGGTGGATGCTAGATCCTGGCGCGGATCTTGGGAACTCCCCACAGTCCTCAGCTCCTTCTCTTGCCTCCCAGGGCCTCCCACTTGGTTTTCCTCCCTCCCCTCTGTCTGCCTTTCTCAGACCCTTCGTCCTCCTGAACCCCAGACTGTATACTCCTCACGCTTTCCCTGGGTGATCCCTGGGGCCGTTGGCGCCAATGCTCCTGGTTCCCCCACCCCTTATCTTTAGGACCAGCTCAAGCCTCTGCCCTTAAACTCCAGATCCACAGGCTGATGCCTTCCCCGCTGTCCCACGGCACATCTAATGGCACCTTCCATGCTATGTGACAAAACCTGGGACTCCTGAGCCCATCACACTCCCTCCATGTCCTGGCTCCACAAGAGGCAGCTGGCTGATCAGACACTGCCACCTGGCAGTCCTCCTGTTCCTCAGCCCCCAACGGCGACTGGTCTCGAGCCCCTGTCCCCCTTACTCACATCCCCTGCCTGGCTCAAGGCACCAGTCTCTTCCTGGGCAGCCCCCTCCTCCCTGGTCTCTGCTTTCGGTACTCCACCATCCAGCCCCAGCTCTCCGCTCAGACTCTCCACTGCCCGGTGATATGTCCAAGATTCTTGCTGGGCCCTCGCCCCTCTGGCCGACCTTCCCGTGTGTCCCGTGCTGGGGCGGATGGACAGGCTGCCGGCGGCCTCCAGTCCTTTGCCCTGCCACGCCCCCTTCCCCACCCCCACTCCTAGCCCTCACCGGGAGCATCGTTTCTCCCCAGCTCAGCCGTGCCTCCTGCAGGACACCTGCTTTGGGTCAGGTCCTCCTCCCAGCCTCCGCTTGGGACCTCGGGGCGCTGTGTTTATTTAGCCTGCAACTCTTGTGCGTTCTGCAAATGGAAGTCTCTTTAAAAAAGTGGGTCCCCTCCCTGCCCGCTTTCTCCTGGAGCGTTTATCTTCAGGCTTCCCTGTCTGGTTACGCATGCATTCATTTGTCCAGACACTTAGTAGGAACTCTCCATGTGTCACACTGTGGGCTGTCTCTGGGGACAAAGACGAACCAACAATCCCCAGTCTTCAGGGGTGGGATCAGACACTTAACCGGTCAGAAGGACGGCTTTGTCCTGGACACAAGCGGGACATCCCGGATGGATTCTGTAATAGTCTGACAGCTGACGCTATAAGCGCTGTCACCTGCGAACCCACTTGATCCTCTCAACAGCCCTAGGAGAGAAATGGCGCCCACGCGAGGCCAGCGTTACGAGGTGCCCAAACCAGCTCTCGATCACAGTGAAGCAGGGGAAGGCTTTTGGCCAGGATGGTGCCCCCCGCACCCTGCAGAGTTTCCTTCCACGATGGGGCCACGTCCTGCCAGCGCCCACCCTGGGCTGGGCAGTGGCCAGCTCTGCACACGCCTCTGCCTTCCGCCCCTCAGCCCTGAGGAAGGAGGCTTCACCCCCACTAGGACGTGAGGAAACTGAGGCTCAGGCGGCCGGAAGACACCCAGGTTTAAGTGAAACGTCCAGAAAAGCAAATTCACAGGAAGTACACGTCGGCTTGGAAGTTTGCTCTCGCCGAGATGTGTGTTTCCCAGCGTTCTACCTTAGCCTTGAGTCCAGACCCCTCGCAAGATGCCAAAGTCCCAGGATCCAGCCTGGCCCAACGCTGGGGCCATCCCAGTGCCCATGGTGGTACCAGGAGGTCACTCACCCACGTGCAGGCCTCCCCAGCCTCTGCCCCCAAGTTCCAGCGTATCTCATCTCTTCCTCTTTTTTTTTGGCACCGAGTCCTTCCTGTCTTGTGTTTCTGGTTGTAGCCAAGAGTCTTCACCTTGATTCACACAAGAATCGCCTCCCTCTGGGGTGGGCCCGGGCATCAGGCATTTTTCAAGTTCTCAGGGGACACCGACACGCATCCAGGGTCAGGCTCCCCGAGGGCAGAGCCGTGTACCGTTCATCTCTGCAGTCCCAGACCTGCCACCCCACAAGCTCTTGGCAAATGTTTGTTCAAGAAATCAACGAAAAAAGGTTTGTTGAGTAAATTAAAGTCCACCGAAATCTGTTATCTTTTATTTGCTGGATACAAACAAATAAATGGAAGACAAACAATTCCACTTATTGAATTGAGAAAGGAAAAATTGGTACTTAAAGTCACTTTTTACAAGAAAGCCAGCAACTAAAAATTCTCACAATGGCAGACGCTCCAAGTGTGGGGACAAGACTTTTGCTCACAAGTGCACTGTGCCCAGGATAGAGTGACATTCAAGGCAGAGCCAGCCCTCTCTACGGATGGGGGAGATCAGTTTAGATAAGAGATTTCATCAAGCAAGGACTGTATTGACAAGAGAGCCCACTTTCTGAGTGGGAACGTAGCGGGCGCTGGGCTGGCCCTCACATGTACTCTTTGCCCTCACATCTTCAGAAGGATCATCATCCCTTATGTGCAGACAAGAAAACAAAAGCTCATAGAAGCTGAACACCCAGCACACAGCTGGGGAGAGCCAGGCCAGGACCAGACTCAGCAGACCAAGCAAATGGCTCAAAGATAATAGGACATAAGCTCTGCCTTCCGAAAATGATGAATATCCAATACTCCCGAGTCCAAATCAATGGTGACAGTGAGGACCAGCTTGGCACTACCAGAGCCCACGAATCAGGAGATGTTCCAAGTGACACGGCCCATGTTTGATGCCCACAGTCCCTCATCACGGGCTGGCTCTGGGCAAGGACGGCTCTGTGGTGACCACTTTTCATGAGCAGCCTGGCACTCTTCGGAGCAGACAGGTCCCCAGAGTTGGTCTCCCCTGCTCCACCCACCCTCAACTTTAGAGGCTTCTGAGGACCTCCTCTGCGGCTTGCCTCAATCTCGTTATGACCCAGAAGAAGATCTGGTGAGCACCAGCGATCAGAACCCCCAGGAAGTCTCAGAGATTGTGTCCTTAAGAAATGGCAGCTGCTAAAACATGCTGGGGGACATTCGAGCCACTGCTAAGCCTCTCCAGGCACTACTGGGGTTTGCTTCATCAGCTCGTTGGTGAGCTCACTAACATCCCGAGAGGACCACAGAGGGAGCACTGTTCGTGACGTCTGCTCATTCATCCCGCAAAACCTAACGACATCTCCGCCTCCCCACCATCACTGCAGAGACCGTTCTGTCCTGCTCACCCACTGTGTTCCCAGAACCGAGCACAGTATCTGGCAACAGAAGACAGTCGAAAGTCTTTGCTAAAGAAATGAATTAGTAACTACTGAGAATCCATGATGTGCTGGGCATGTGCTAAGGAGCTGGGGCTATCAGCGGACACAGCAGACACACAGCAATTACCCGTAACTAACAAAGGATCCAGGAGTTAGTCAATAACTAATTAGATACCTAAAGGGAATCAAATTCCCCGCTCCTTGAATCAAGTGAGCAGCCTTGAATGCAGTGGAAGTGACGCTGCATGACGTCTTCAGCTATGTCATCAAGAGAAAACAGCTTCCCCCTGCTTCTCAAGCTGGGCACGCAGCCGCCACGCGGTGAGGAAGCCTTGGCCACAGGGAGGCACCGCGGGCAGGTGTTCTGCCAGACAGGCCCCGCTGGGGTCTCACCCGACAGCCAGCCCCAACCACCAGACACAAACAAGAAAACCTTCAAGATGGCTCCGGCCCCGGCCAACGGATGGCAATCCCATGAAAGACCCCAAGCGAGAATACCCTCGTGGAGCCCTGTGAACGCCCATAACCACGAGAGCAAAGGACAATGCATGTGTGTTGTTTTCGTAACCGCTAACTTTTGGGGTGATCAGTTCCATAGCCGTAGAAAATCAGAACAGGGAACGGTGTGACGTCTGTGAAAGTCAGGGGGTGGGCTTTCGTGGCGGATATTTGAGCTGAGATCTGCATGAGTTAGGGGGAACTGCTTTGAAGGGATGACTTGCAGGCCCAAGGAGTAGTATATGAGAAGGCTCTGAGACAGGAAGGAGCAAGGAAAGGGGACCCTTGGTGCAGCTGCCTCCAGAGTCAGAGGGGAAGAGTTAGGCAGAGGATGCAACAGGAAGTAATCACCTTGAATGACCTCCCCTCTTCATCAATGGGGCAGCCCGGGACAAGTAACTCACCCTGTCTGAGCCCTAGGCTCCTCATAGAAACCAGGGCCAATATCATCTACTTCAAAGGTGTGTTTGAGAATTAAGTGAGATGAGGCGAGCAGAGCCTCCACCTCTAAGTACCAGAAACTAAATATCAGCTTTCGCCTCGCGTTCTGGGTGGGTACAAAAAGCATTCTAGAACCTACACGGTCCCGTTTGCTTCTTTCTCTGTCAAAACTTGTTCCTTGGCACGTAGGAGGGGAACCAGGCCACCCGTTTCTAGGTCTGCCACTGCTGCATGTGACTTTAAGGAGTCACTTAACCTCCCGTTCGATTTTTCTAAGAATAAAATAGATGCAAAGAATAAAATCCGTATCCGCAGCTCGAACCCCGTAAAGACAGGCACTACGGAGATAATGCAGGCTCACGCCTCTGTTCTGCCACCGCTATTTTTGGCGCCATCAGCCTCGGGAAGCAGGGCTCACCGAGGGGGCGTGCGTGCTTTTCCTTGAGGGCTGGCACACGCCTCCTGCCACGGCCTCAGCCGTCTGAGTCACAGGCGGGGACAGTAGTAGGCCATCGCTGACATTTACCAACTAAGCCCCACTCGATCCTGAGCTCTGGGGGCTGCTGTGGGCTTTTCGGTCAGACCCCCAAGCACGACTTTGTCTCGCCTTTGCCGGGGTTCACCCCTGCCCACGCCTGACAAAAATACCTTCACCCCAGGGGCTCTGGTTGGCTTCGAGCATCACAGGCCTGGCGAGGACTCTGCCTGGGAAGAAACTGTCTGAACACCGTTTCTTTTCTGTTGAAAACCTAGGGGAGTCTACACATTCTTAAAAAGTCCATTTCCTCCTCGAGTTTCTAACTGGACGCTTCCTTCTCAGCAGGTGGGTGCCAGAACCGTGATGAAGTGACTTCCCCGCTAAAGGTCACTGAACCATTCTCATCACTACTGTTGTCATTAGTATTACTTATCAGCTGCCATTTATGGAATGTTACTTGGGTTGCTTTAACCAATAGTGAGGCCCTGAGCTCAGAACCTGCACAGCAGGCGAGAACTCTAAAACATGGTTCGTTTGTATTGCTTTTGTTTTTACGGTCACCTTCTCTTTATGCAAGTGATGCTGGCTTTTTGTTGACAGTAGGCATGTAAAGTTTTCTTTGGAATGTGATTGGTCTAACCACAAAAGTGAGTCAGTCTATTTAAAGAAAAAAAAAAAAAGGCAAACAACAGGCAGTGTTTGGTATGGTGAATGATGTTTGGCAAACAGCAACTCCCAGGATGGAATGTGACGGTGTCCGCCGTGCGTACAGGCCCTTAGTGGCCCGCCTCTCACCCGCTCCCTTAAGCCCGCTGAAAGAAAGGCTAGTCACAGAGTCTCACAGAGCCGTCCCTCCAAGCCTGTGCCCATGCCATTCCTTCTGCCCGGATGCTGTTCCCCACAACCTCCTTGTCAACCTAGATCAATCCCACTGAGTCTTTTAAGACCCTGGTCAATGTCACCGCTTCCTGTGGCTATAGTTTGGCCCAACTACTCAAGGATTTCAATGTCGGTGCTTTCTTGGGCTTTGCATGGGTTGCTGACAGGAGGCCTTTCGCTTTGAGATTGAGAGATCCCGGAAGACCAGAAGGGTCTCTCGTCTCTGGGTCTGGCACAGAAGCTCCGTCAGCACAAGATGAATTGAAGGGATGCTAGCTGGGGGATGTGGGTCCATCAGATACGAGCACACCTGGGGACAGCACAAGCCTGCAGCCCAAACAATGGGAGGAGCAGACATCCTAATGGAAGGGAGGGAAGTGATCCCCAAGGACAGGTGCCTGAGGCCGGCCCCATGGCACAGCCCAGGGATTCCTTTAGGAGAGGGTGAGAGGTGAGCATCCTGGGAAGGCCTGGAGCAGAGCACCTGGCAGGCTGAGGTTCTTTACCTTGTGTTTGAATCACCTCAGAACTTGTTATAAAGCCAATTCCTAAGCTCCACCCCAAAGACTGACTGGGAGTGTTTGAAGTGGGCCCCCGAAGCTGCCCTTTAAAACAGATGCTTCCGGCGATGTCGTGGACCCCACTCTGAGAAGCACCAGTCCCCGGATGTCAGTGAGAACGAACACAGGTAGCCTAGCAGACAAAACGCAGAAACGCACACGACCTGCCCAGATCGCCCAGAACCCTGCATCCCCGCCTGGACGCCGGGAGCCCGGAAACACAGCCGACCAGAGCGCAAGCGTCGTCAAGGTTATTTAAAATATATGACCCAAATAACTCCACGGAGATGTGTTTCACGAGAGAGATCCACACACGATCCTGGGCATTCTACAGGCCGAAACGTGAGGGATCGATCCGAATTACAAAACCTCTGGTTGGAGATCTTATCAACCAGCAATTGTTGGCAGGGAGCTTAACCCGCAGAGGTCAGGGTGGAGGCCCTGTCTGGCTCAAGAGACGCTCCTTTGTTTGAATGGCCAGGCAATTGGATTGTTCACAGATGAAGTCACGGCAAACGAGTGAGGGGTGCAGGGTGGTTAGCCGAGTTCTCTGCAAACAGCCGAAAGGCAACCGTGTAACTTTACTCCCCGAGCCTCCACTTCACTTTTATACTAATTGCCTCCTTTAACCTGAATTAAAATCGAAAAACGACACTGGGTGTGTGGCAGGGGGATACAAGACCAGCGCCCGGTGCCCGCCCCTGTTGGAAGAAGGTCTGGCCTTCGGAACGGTCCAGGCCGAGCCACTCATCAAATGGAGATTGACTTTTATCTGATTAACTGATGGAGAAGCATCGTTCTGCATCTCGCAGGAGCATTCTGCGGGGAAGGCGTTCTGCAGACCGCAGGGGAGAGTCGGGCCTTGGCTCCCCTCCTGCTCGGCCAGTGGAAAATTACAGAGGGAACAAGGCTGCCCTCTGCCACGCTCGTGGGCTCCTTCTGGGCCCAGAGGACGCAAAGCAAAACCGGAAACGGAGTGAACCTTTTTACTCACCTGGGGCGGAGAGCAGTCTGGGAGGCGGTGGGGGCGGCGGCGGTGGGGGCAGCGGGGGAGGGGGCCGGCACTGGCAGATGTGTTGACAGCTGTCAGTCACCTTGGAGCAGGACTTCTGGGGCTCACCATGCGTCACCTGCAGAAATGGGCACATGTAGCCAAGAAAAGACAATGAGGCAACTGAGAGCTGAAGCAGGCCCACCCCCATCACTTCCTGCCTGGCTAGAACCTGGGGTTCTTCCTGCAGACAACGGCAGGAAGGACAGACAGAAATTGGGTTGGCTCAGGGAAAATGACACAGTGGAAGGCTGCTTTGGCGGGTTGGGAGACCCAGGTTTTATTTCCAGCTCTGCCAGGGACCAGCTAGGGGACTACCACAGTGACTTCAGTATTAAAGAGAGGCAGACAAGAACTTGATGGTTAACTCTGAGAATCTCTCCATCACACGGATGAGGAAACTGAGGCCCAGGAGAAGTGGATGCCCAAGCTTCTCACAACCGGATGGTGACGGGAGACCGATGTTAGCTCTTTGGTAACCAGACCCAAACTCTTCAGTCTTCTTCGCTATGCAATGAGGCCAAACCTTCATCTTTTCTCCATCCACAGCTCCCGATGGCCTTCCCGGGATGGCTGAGGCCCCCCACCTTGCAGGAGGAAACTTACCCAGCTCAGGTGTCCCACATGACCAAGGGGCATTGTGTGAAACACGTAGCCAGATCACCTGCACCCCTCAAACAATGCCCGAATGCCTGCCCACAGCTCAGAGACCCCATGGCCACTGCGTCCTGCATGGGGGCCCCGGACAACATGTCCAGCCCCACCTCACGCCATGCTCCCTCCCTTTGTGTCTGCTGTTCCAGTGGCCTGGAATGTCCCCCCACCTTTTCCCCACTGCTGGCCCGTTACTCAGCTTGTCTGTCATCTCCTCAGAGAAGTACCTCTGACCTCCCTGATCAGGTTGGATCTCCTTTTAATAGGCTCTTTTGGCACCAGGTTTCATTCTGTGGAGCAGAAATCTACATTTGAGTCATTACCTGGTTCCTACCCATCTTCGCCATTGGACTATAAGCTCTATGGCAGGGGTCCCCAATCCCTGGGCTGTGAACTAGTACTGGTCCATGGCCCGCTAGGAACCAGGCTGCAAAGCAGGGGGTGAGCTGTGAGTGAGCAAAGCTTCATCTGTATTCGCAGCCGCTCCCCAGCGCTGGCATCACCGCCTCAGCTGTGCCTCAGATCTTTGGGCATTAGATCCTCATAGGAGCACCGGTCCCTGGTGCCAACAAGACTGGGGACCGCTGCTCTATGGGGCAGGGCAAGGCCTTTTATTTTTCTTCTCGCTCTCATAACTTAGCACCCAAGAGAATGCCTGGCATTCACAAAATATTTGGTGAATGAATGAATGAACCAACAAATGAATAAATGAATACTAAAAACGGGACCAGAATCCACACCTCTTGAAACCTGGTTGGGTGTTTTTTCAATACCAGCCTCAGTTTCCTCGCCTGTAAACGGGGAAGAGTAGCAGGAGTGGGTCGTGCTCAACCAGTGGTTCCCAGCCCTGACTGCACATCGGACTCTCCAAGCCGGAGCCTGACCCATGACCAACTAAATCAGAACCGCTACAGGGACAGCCAGGAATGATGAGCGTGTTGTTCAAGCGTCCCAGGTTAAACTTCTAATGCACGGCCAGCGTTTAGACTGGGTTAGCCTGACGGCCAGCATCCCTGCCTAAGTCATAAATCCTCGAGTCTCGCGTTTTGTGCCCGTCTTAGGGAGCAAGCTGATTTAAAGGCACGACGGAAAGGCTTGGTGGTCACCCCCACCTCCATGATGCCTGTGGTTAATTTCTCTGGCTGTCAGTTTAGTGAGCAGAAACCCAGAACCCCGATTTCCCCTCAACTAGCCCCACGTGACCTGCCTTTAAAGGCCAGTGCAGTCCCTTTGCTGTGCAGCGTCCCAGGCCTGGCAGAGAGGGCCCTCAGGGCTCAGATGCTCCCTTCAAGATTGGCAGACGTGAACAGGCTGGGTAATGGCCCCTGGGATGACAGCAGGAGGTGAACTGATTTATAGCCTTGACTAATATCTGCCAGGCCAAGGAGCTCCTGCTCACCACCTTTTAGCGTTTTCAAAGGACCATTGACTGTTTCAAACTCTGAAAGGCAATCTGATCTCCCACTGGGAAGAGCATAACCTCAGATGGTGGGACTTTTCTCAATGATTTTACGGAGAGGATTAACTCTTTACGTGCCAGTGGCAAATCCACCGGCTTCTCCACCGGAGCAATTGTTGGCCCTTCCACCATCACCCAGCCTGTCCTCTGGATGCTGACCTTCTAAGACGGTGAGGATTGCTCAAAAGCTCCATTCTCTCAATGGCTGGCCTCTGAGATCGCTTCTCCACTGAACTCCACCAAGCGTTCGAACTTCAAGCAATGCCATTGCCAAGGCAATTACTGTCGCACCTCCCAAGGTGCAATTTACACGAGAGAGTTCAAGAGCAGCACGTTTGTTTAACCTGGCCTGATACGATGACCTATTTTTGCGAGAGGATGTAAGGGCACGGCTGTATAAGAGAGTTTAATGCGATGAAATTATAGGCAAGGAGACCGGGGCCAAGTTTCAAGGCTGAAGGGGGAGGAAGCGAAGGAGTGAACTGCATTTTATAAATCCACAGTCTCTTGTGTGATGGATTCACTCAAAAGGGAGCCGGTGTGACTGTTGAACCAACCCTCATTACAGAAGTGCCCAATCTGGGGTGGCCATCCTTCTCCCTGGGGCGGGAGGGGAGGGCTGAACCCCACTTGGGCGCCTCACTGGAGTTTGGCCCAGTAAAAGCCTGTGGCTGCTGAGCCTCTCGCCACTGAGAGTTGGTTACTCAGACCCTTTGTCCACTTTCCACCTTCTATTCACCCTTCAAACTCAGCCTTGAGTTCTCAGGCAAGCCATCCTGAACCTCATGCACCCCCAAATTAGACCCACCTGCCCAGTGCTGCTTCTTCCCTTTGTAAACCCTCCTCTTTGGGGCACCTTTCCCACTCTTTTGTAATCTCTGCCTCCCCCACTAAGCCGGTAGCATCTTGGACCTGGTAGGCAGGTAGGTCTGTGCTTTATTAGTCCTGACCACGTGTGAGCTCCTGAGCCTTCCCGTGTGTCAGCCACGGGAGGCAGGATCTCATTTCACCACGAGGATGAGCAGGAGAGATCGATGTGGCCACCACCAGGCTCAGCGGGGGTGAGCGATCAATCCCCAGAGGTGCACAGCACCAGCTGTCAGCCGGAGCTCAGTGAAAGGGTGTGTCGGGAGAGGCTCTGCCCCCCAGCGGAGAACATAGGATCCCGTCCCCCAACTCTGGGCCCACTTTGGGGTTCTCTGGACTGGTAGTGTTGCGTTTAGAAAAACAGAGAGAAAACCTCAGCACCAGAGGCTTGGTTGGTTTCTATCCTGGGGAGTCTCAAAAGAAGAAGAAACTTGCCCCCCGAAGTCTCCTGCTCTTCGCTGGACTCGACTAAGAAGGAGGAGAGGCCCCAAGAGGTGACTGACTTGCCCACAGAGCAGAAGCCGGTATCATCACTTGCTGGGGCCACGTTTCATTCCTGTTTTGCCATCGCCTGCCTTTCCACTCCTGCTCTGCAGTGTCCTCCCGGGGCCAGAATCCCGAGGCACAGGTAGGGCCTGCGGTCACCTGGGTTTGGTACCTGTCGCTATGGTCTGGGCAACACGGGGCTCCGTGGCTGCCAGTTCCCACCCCTGGCCAATCGGTTCGGCTGTCTGGTCCAGCGGATGCTGCCTTCTAAATAGTCCTCGAATCCGTCTACTTCTCTGCATTGCCACTCACTGCTACCACCCTAAAGCAAGACAGCATCACAGCTCCACTGGCCAGCCCTCGCCTCTCACGCAGGGTTGCCAGGCCAAATACAGGACACCCTGTCAAATTTTAGATAAACAACTAATTTTTTAGTATAAGTATGTCCCAAGTATGTATGGGATATACTTATGCTAAAGAACCATTTGCTATTTATTTGAAATGCAGATTTAGCTGAATGCCCTGTATTTTTACTTGCTGAATCTGACAACTGTTACCCTCACCAGCCCCACTTTATCCCATACTTTGGCCCCCTCCCAGAATCCACATTTCCTGCTGGAGCTAGACCGAGATTTCTAAAACGCCCATCTGAAATCGTGTCATCTCTGGCTTAAAACCTTTGACGGTGCTCGTAGCTCTCAGCATCAAGTCTGAACTGCAAGACACAAGTTTATTCTCCTTTTGAGACTCCCCAGAATATAAACCAACCAAACCAGGTGTTGAGACAAGCCTTTGGTCCTGAAAACAGGGGCCTTGGCGTCTCTCCTCCGGCCTCAGAGCTATTCCCTCCGCCCGGACACCCCACTCACGTTTGCACCCTGGCTCCCGACTTCTTCTTGCTCACGTCTCAGCTGAAGCACTCTATCTGGGACACTTCTCTGTCACTTCCACCAGGTCCCATCTCTCAGCTATGTGCTCCTGCTGAGCGCTCTCGCGGAGAATTACTCATTTAATTATCTCTCCAGTGCCAGCTTGTCAATGCCAGGAGGGCAGAGACCACCAGGTCCCTCGCACTTAACACAGGGCCTGGCAAACAGGAGGCGCCCAACAAATGCTGCTGAGTAAATAAGCAGAGCTGCAGTGACTGGCCAGAGGGGCAGGTCAGCATCGCTTGGGTCTGGGGTGGCACCTTGTCAGCACATAAGGACTCAGAGGCCCGGATCAGAGTCTGTCTCCCCGACGATGGCTTTAGAACGCCCACAGAGATGATGGCTTCTGGCATCTTTTATGGAGACAGGCCAGCACCACAGTAACTTGATGAGACACACTCCCGTCACACCTAATAAATTTGCCAGCCTGTCATCCTCTTCGCTTGCAAAAAAAAGGAATCATCTGCAAGTGAACTTAGAAGAACCCTAAATCACAAAAGCTCAAAAGCTCAATTCCAGACACATTAAAGAGAAAAGCGGGGAGGCTAACCGTGCCCCCACCAACCTTGCAGCCATTTAAATGTCATCTGACTCTAATGATTAAGTTTCTTATCATCTCGCAGCAGCCAGAGGCTTTGGGCTGATGTCAAGGTAGGAACCTGGTGCTTTGGAGACCCTAGGTCTCTGGCTTCACCAATTATCCTATTAATTATACGACTTTCTTATGTTGGTCTCATCCTTTCGAATACTTACGACTTCGGGGGATTCTTCTGGCAATCGCTCCTGAAAGCACAGATTGCTCTGAGTTCCTTCTCTATATTGGAGAAACTCCTGTGACCTGACAAATATTAATCTCGCCACATAAAGGGGAATGCATGGCTTTGTGCGCTCCCATCTTTCTTCTTTTCCTCTGTTTCCTCAGATTCAGCTGCTTTGCTTAAAAACCAGATGATCCACCCATCCATTCATCCATTCCAAAGATCTTTCCCCTTGGATTCTCAGTCCTTATCATTCGTAGACTCATTTTTTCCAGAGACTCCAGCCAAGATTTTCCCCATTCTACTTGTCTAGAGGATCCCTTTTCAGACTGATTTGCACAAATATTGATTTGCATTGCATAACAGCATCACACACACACACACAAGCAAGGACACACTTGTGTGAGTACTGCCTGGCTGAAGGACACCGTTAAAAAACGGAGCTGCTTTCACTAAATTATTTCTTTTGGTGGTGGTGGGGAGGCGGTGGATTCCCCTGTTTCAATCCTGCTGGTTCACACGGTGGAATTCTAGTCTCAGAGATGCACATCTCTGTTCTTCT
The DNA here is from genome assembly GCA_004027375.1 of Macroglossus sobrinus. NCBI lineage: Eukaryota > Metazoa > Chordata > Mammalia > Chiroptera > Pteropodidae > Macroglossus > Macroglossus sobrinus. The sequence continues at coordinate 108,265 of PVKZ01003193.1, forward strand.
CCACACTAGTGAAAAATCTCACGGAAAACTATAAACAAATGAATATAAAAACGACATCAACTTTCCATCTGAGGTTCAACTAGAAGTTGAATGAGGGAAGCTGGTCCCAAACCGCCCGAGTGTTTAGAAGTGACAAAATCCTGCATCCTGAGGAGGCACAGCTGAGTTTAATAACTGTTGTTTCACACATTACACAAAGCTGTCAGTTCGGAAAGGAAAACAATTGTGAGACAGAGGCAAGCCAGAGAAGAGAGCAGAAGACAGGCCTGGTGCTTGGGGGTGGGGGGGGGTGTTCCCTGGCCAACCGCCCCCATTCGGCCAGCATGCTCCATCCAGCATTAGAGCCCCTGATTCTCTCCCCGTGGCCACCAAGACCACCATCCACGCAGGACTGGCCGAGTTGGTTCCCAGAAGCGCCTCATCACTTGAGATGGCTTGTGGACCACAGCAGACTGGCAAGCAGTCTCACCCTGTCCTTTCTCCTTTGGAGTGTCATCCCCTATTCAGATACCCATATGAATAATCTCCAGTCCCCAAAATGCCACCAGGAGAACACGAAGCCACAAATACCCAGAGTATTGCAATGCCCCAAACAGCAAAAACGTCCTCCAGCACCTGCTGCACCACTAACAATTTGAAAACGTTGAACAGACGATGTAAGAGTACCTGGCCAGCCAGACGAGAGACTGGCATTGCTATTACTAACACTGATCATGGCAGCAGCTGCTACCAGTTAGTGTTTATTATGGCCTGGGCACTGGGCTGAGTAATCTTTACTTGCTTTATCTCATCAACTACTTAGAAGCACAGGGAGGAAGAAGAAACCAAAGCTCAGAGAGGTTAAGGGCACAGCTTAAAGTTGACCAGCTAGTAAGGGGCAGGCAGAGCTGGGGCTCAAAGCCCAGAGCTGACACCAAAGTCCACCGCTTCACAACTCCACTGTCCCACTGACCTTGTACATCCTGGGAACCATCCTATCTAATCCTCTCTCTGATCCTAACAGAGGTAACTCCAGCTGCTGGCCCCCTGGCCTCTGCAGGCGGGCCAGGGGACCCAGGGTGAGGATTCCATCCTCAGGCAATCCTTACAGATGGACCATTTTTGCTTACATTCTCCATGTTGGTCACCACACACAATCTGTCCATACCCCAACTCCACTCCCTACGAGAAACACAGCCCTTTTGTGTTGAAGTCCAAATTAAGAAGGCTAATTTGAAGTTTACTAGTGGTTCTGGTTGGAACTAAAGGATGTAGATTCTTGGGATGTTTTTTTTCTTTTTAAGTTTGTAAAAGCTCTATGGTTTTTTTTTTTTTTTTCCTGCAACAGAATGTTATCATGAAGAAGGCATCTCCTAAGCCCTTTCTGTCCCAAGGCCCTGTCCTAAATGCCTTAGCCACTACTGATGCCTCCCCCTGGAGCTTCTTATCTCTTGGAGGGAGAGTATGGGAGGCCCTAGCATCCTTTCTTTACCCAAACTCTCCCGGAGCCCAATCAGAGGGGCGGCTGCAGGAAGCTGGAGTGGAGTGAAGTGACACGCCCGCCCCAACCCAGGTGGTCTCCAAGCCCGCTCAGCTGGCGCCACCGCTCACCTGCACGAAGCCCCAGAGCGGGTGGAGGGCGCAGTGCAGCAGCAATGAGGGCCAGCAGCAACCACCGCGCAGCACTAGGTCCCGAAGGGGCATCTCGGCCCGCGGCACCCGCTTTCTGGGGCGAACTGTCAGGGGAGCAAACCTAGGGTCAGGCGGGTGCCGCGCGGGCTCCACCGCGGTCGCGCACGCGCACATGTAGCAGTCCAAGTCGCGCCGGCATGCCGGACATCCTGGGGCTCCCTGGTAAACCACGCCTGACCCTTCGCTCCAGCTCGCACATTCGATGACCCTTCGTGCACACCCCCAGAATCCTGTGTGCATACCTTGGCCCCATGCACATCTCCAGACACAGCCAAGCACACTTAACGGAGGGAGCCCCGTGCATCTCCCCAGAAACAGCCATGCACAACTAACTCCCACTGCGAGCATACTTCAAACACGGCGGGCATCACTCACTCTGCGTGCACACCCACAGAAAAGCCGTGTACACCCACCGACTCCTGCCTGCACACTCTCTGACCCCGCATGCACGGCACCATGAAATCACACGCTGCGTGCACCCTCCTTGCCCCGCCGGCCCTCACTGCGCACACTGCAACGTACACATCTCCATGCGCACCCCATTTACCCTGGCGCGCTCTCCCGAGCCCCGGCCTCCCGCCCCAGGGCGTGAGCCTCCCCCGACTCCATCCCCGCCCTCACCCCTCCGGTGCCTCACCCCACCTTGCCTGGAGGCGGCCCCAGCCGATCCTCAGCGCGGGGAAAGGAGGTCCGCGCTCCCCCCGCAGCAGTCTGTGCTCCGGAGCCGCGGGACGGCCCCCATTTAAAGCCAGCCGCCTCCCCAGTCCCCCGCCCTCTAGGCGGGGCCTCGGTGCTCACCCCGGCGACTGCGCGGGCGCCTAGGGGCTTCGCGTGCCGGGGAGGAGCGCCGGGCACTGAAGCAAAAGTTTGCGCGCGGCTTGGGCCTCGGGAGACGCTGAGTCGGGGGCCCGGGCGCCGCGCGCTCGCACGGGGCGCGCAGGGCACGGTGGCTCCCGGCCGCGCCTGGCCGCGCGCGGCGCGGGAGGGGCAGCACCCCGCGCCCAGGGCCCGGGCGGGCTGACGAGGCGGAGACGAGGGCGGGGAAAGTCTCCTCCAAGGCGCCTGGAGCCGGCCCCGGGTGCTCTCCCCGGGTCCCCGCCCTGCCCGCTGGCGCCGCGCGGCTGCCCGGGGCGCGGGGTGGCCGGAGCTCTCCTCGTCCGTCACGCCGGCCCGCAAGAGGCAGCGGCGACAGGCGCGCTGGCCGGGAGCGGCCGCTCGGGCAGCAGGGCTGCGGGTGGAGGCGAAATAAATAATTCACGAAACAGGAAAACAGACGTGAGCTGAGCCAGAGCCTCGCCCGCCTCCCGCCGGGGCTGCGCTCCGGCCCGCGCCCCCCGCCGCTGCCGCCGCCGCCAGCGCCGCTGCAGTGAGTCCTCGTCTCCATCTAGCGAGGCTATTGTGTATTGGGCGCGTAATCATTTATTAATTCACCCCGAGGAAGAGGACGCCCAGCCCCAGACGGGCCTTGCTCCTTGCTTGTCATCCCCTCCAAGTGTCTCCTAGGAGGCGGGAAGCGGGTAAAGGGCTGACTCGTGGAGACCCCTTTTTTTGTACTTAGTCCTGTGGGACTCTCCCTTCCCTCGCCCCACTCGGAGGGGGCGGAGGTCCCCCCCTCGTCCCCGCGCGGGGTGCAGGGGCCACGTGCTTGTTCTCACTTCCGTAGTCCGGGTACTGGGACCTCCCTCTCCATCACTGCTTTTCCTCAACTATCTCAAGCTCCTCTGTTGGAGGCAAGATTATCAACAAGTCGTCACGTGTAGCCTATCACTTTTCTTTCAAGCAAGCTGCCCCTGGCCCCACAGGCCACACCGGAAGTGTGCGAGACCGCTCTGCTCATCAGAGGGAAGCCCTTGCCAAGTGTTCTGACTGATGGCGTGGCCTTCCAGGAGGCCCTCCAAGGCACGAGCAATCCTACGTTTAGGTTGGGCGAAAGTACCAGGGCTCAGGAGAGGGAGCAGAGCGTCTGACACAAAAGCTCACGCACCGAAGGACCATTTCTACTTAATTCCTTTGCCCAGTGACCCTTAAGTCACTCCGTATAAACACATACTCTAGGTATATACTGTGTGCTCTGCAAATCGGCTTTCAGACCAATTTCCTAGTGCCTGCCTTTATGCACAGTGATGACCCAAGCCTCTTCTCCATGTAAGCTCCTCAGAGCCACCCCTGAACCAGGGAGATGCTGAGGACAGATGTGCATGAGGCATTGTCCCTTCCCTCCAGCAGCATGGAGTCTGATCTGGGAGACAGATGATGAAATCAACCATTCTACTGTCCACTGTCAGCTGTGGTGTGAGAAAGGGACCTGCACTGTAAGGGGTGGGGGTGGGAGGGACAGAGGAACGAGGACGGGAGGCACCGTCAGTAACGGCTTCAAAGCTAAGGTGCCCTGCTGGGAGTGGGGGCCCGGTTCAAGTGTTGGGAACCCCTTGAGCAAAGATGTGGAGATACTAGTTCATTTGTTCATTCATTCATTCACTCATTCATTCATTATTCGTTTCAGTGTTCGTGAGCACCTACTAAGGGCCAGACAGAGCACTGGATGCTGGGTACTCAACAGCGGACTGTGGAGGGAGGAAGGATGGGAAGAAAATGGTGTGTGTGGAAGCTTCCTAGATGACTTTTCCTAACCAATAGATGCAGGAGAATGAGACACACGATTAAGCCCTATTGGTCAGCTGAGGTCAAAATAGCACTGAGCATTTTAATGCCTTTCCGCTTAAGCTCGTCAGGTTATTTTGTTCAGGACAAGGCTTCAATCTTTAGATATGACAGCCGGCCCTGACGTTTATACACGGACCTCTTTGCCACTTAAAATTTTTCTTTCTTTTATTTTTTAACGTTACATTTTAATTAAATTCTTACGACTCTGTGAGATAAATGTAATTGCCCCATTCGGAGATGGGTCTTACCCAGGATCACACAGCTGCTCACCTGGGATTCAGAAGTACTGACCCCCAACTAGAGGTCCAGTGCCTTGGGAGAACTAGGGCAGGTTTTGCACGTTGAAAAGCATGCATTATCCATCATGCCCTTCAGAATTCCTATACTGCTTGAGTGGCACCTGGCCCTCCTAACACAATGGACTATCACAGCCTTTCTTAGGGTGAAGACCTGGTTCCATATCATGGGTCCCCTCAAGCCATGACTTCTCTCACTTCTGGGATCTGCCCACAAGGGCCAGGTAACTACTCAGAAATACAAGGGAGTTAAAACCTGGGTCAAATTTTGACCAATGAAAGGTAAGAGACGGGCTCTTGGGTTATAGTGGTTTCCTCTGGCGTGTCCGGAGACATCCAACAGGCATGACTGAGCAACTGGCCATGTTTTCTTCTGTAGATGCTGCCGAACACACAACCTTGTGTTTGCTTTCCTCCTTCCCGGCCTCACTTCCCTTTCCCCCTTATTTTTGTGCCCTAAAGGATTGTGTCCTTTAAGAAAGTATTGGTAAGCAAGCATTGCTTCATGCTCTGTCTCCGAAGGAACCAGGCATAATTGGCACGACTAGAGGCTCTGGAACGCAAATCTTCAGATGGGATATTGGAACTGGATGTATCATCTGGAAGCAACAAGGGCTTCAGTACGGATGGTAAGCAGAGTCATGAGTGGCATATAGTGGCTTTATAATTTCTAAAAGCTTCACGTGAAGCTCATTAGAATGAGAGGCAGGTGGAAAGCAAGGCTTTGGGAGGTGAGGTGGCTGCTGCACTCAGTTGATGTGGGAAAGTGATAACCATAAGGATTATGCGCTTAGATGGAGTCTTCTGACAGTGTTGAAAGTTTTGCATAAAGCAGCGGTTCCCAACCTTATTGGCACCAGGGACTGATTCTCCTATGAGCATCTAATGCCTGATGACCTGAGGTGGAGCTGAGGCAGTGATGCTAGTGCTGGGGAGCGGCTGCAGATAAAGATGAAGCTTCACTTGCTCACCCAGCCTGGCTCCTAACAGGCTATGGACCAGAATTGGTCCATAGCCCGGAGATTTGGGCCTCTGGCCTTAAAGCACATGATCGACTCAGGGAAACTAAGCTATTTGCCACTGTAAGGCATGCTTTGTGAAAGCTTTAAGACCCTCCCATCTCTTAACAGCCACAAGACAGATGGTGAAAATTAGGCTCGGGATCTGATTTTAAGGGTGGAAAAGCTGAAAAGAACGCTAAGGGCACAGCTACCCAAGTGTCCAAGTCCAAGTCAGGGCTCTGATAGGGAAAGAATTTGACCTTGCGATGTGGGGTGGACAAGCCTGAAAATCTCAGACCCCCAAATCTCCCTCAATCCTCTGGCTGGTAGAAGCACCTCTTTCCCCCTTTGTCAGACTAGAACAGCCACTCTTGGCCTGGACACCAAGCGATGACCTCCTTGCAGCAGGTACCTTGAAAGATGGTGCTTATTCTTGTGACAGTGGCCTACATTGAGATGCTAGAAATTTTTTGGTACAATATTGAGAAAAGAAATAAACGGCCCAGAGACGTGCAGATATTAGCGTCATAAGACCTGGGATCCCACCACCTGACTATGCTTCCCGGGATGGCCCAGCGGGCATTCCCTTCACTGAGCCAGAAAGGGAAGCCCTGGGTGCGATGGGATCACACTGGCATCTTTACGAGGTTCAGTGGTGCTGATGCTCGGAAGGCTGAGCTCAATGGTGGGGAAACTGACTCTTTAGTGTCAATGGGAGTCAATGTAATGAGTGGCAAATGCCAGCTGGCCTACTAAGTTGTGAGAGACAAAGAGGACGTAATTACCATATGGACAGCAAGTCTAGAGTAACTATCAGGGTGCCTTGAGCCGTAGGTATCTATATAGATCATGATGTCACTAATGGTGAGATTGAGGGAGAGTTGACCCTTAATTTGTTTAAGTCAGGAGTGTAAGAGCTACTACAATGGAAAATTCCGTGTTTGCTCATAACCTGGAGCCCACTGATTGGAGAGGAGGCGGGGTTCCTCTGAAGAAGGACCATGCGATGCCACTGAGTCATAAGACTGGTTATGAACAGCAGCGATCCGACACGTGATAGAAGTGATGCTCTCAGGAGGTCCAGAAGGAAAAGGTAAGTCATCTGAACAGGTGGCCAAATGGCCTGGATTGTCATCTTGCTCACCTCTGGTCAAGTTCTTCCTCAATCGTACCCATAGCCTGCAAGGAGAGTTCCGCATGACCATCTGTTGGAGGATGAAAGGACCAGGGCCTCGTTTACACGAAGGCCAACACCACATGTTGGTGCATTACATCCCTATATAATGGTAGAAGGAGAAGCAGCCGGAGGTGCAGACGTATGCTGACTCCCGTGTAGGAGTAAAGGACGGGAGGGCAGGTTAACAGGAAAAGGATGAACTCACGGAAATGGGCTCACAGGGTTTTTCTGCCTCATGTTAATGCCCCCTAGAGGGCACCCATTGCCAAGGAGGCTCTCAGCAACCAGTTGGACGGGAGGCCCCACCCTGTAGACATCCATGAGGCTCTCTCAGTGCCTCCCACGTGCTCTACTGAATGACCACGTGCTCTACTGAAGGCTCGGCTCTGGGTCAGCCTGGAGGCGACAGCCTGGGGTTGAGGCATTGTTCTCCTGTGAGTTGATGGATGTGTTTCCAATAGCTGGAACGCACTAGTCTAAGAACCCAGGAGCAGATGGGCCCAGCCGCTAGTGAGATATCAGCAGACTCTGTGCTTCTCCTTCCTGCAAACGTGGCCTCTGAAGGGTTTAAGGCCCCAGCTCCCATCCAGTGAAGCTGCCACCAATGAATATAGTGAGGGCTCCCCTAAACTGGGTGCTGTAACTACTACCTGGGCACCGTGGGCTCTTCACGCCGGTGGACCAGTGGTCAGAGAGAGGAGTTGCTATACCGGTAGATGACCACCCCTGATGACCATGATCCGTGCTGGCTGTTACACAGTAGGCCCAGGGAAGAGCATGTCTGGTGCTAGGGACTGAATTGTGCCTCCTCCCACCCCACTAACCCAATTCATATGTCGAAGACCTAACCCTAACATGACTGACTGTATTTAGAGATAAGAATTTTTGGAGGGAAGGAAGGTTGAATGAGTTCATAATGGTGGGGCCCTAATCCAGGAAGATTAGTATCCTTATGAGAAGAGAAAGAGAGATCTAAGGTGTGTGTGTGTGTGTGTGTGTGTGTGTGTGTGTGTGTGCACGTATGTGTGTGTGCATGCACATACACGCTCAGGGGGAAAGCCATGTGAGGACAAGGTGGCTGTCCGTAAGCCAGGAAAAGCGAACTCACCAGAAGCTTACCTTGCTTGAACTTTTTGTGGGACTTCCAGCCTCCAGAACTGTGAAAAAATAGACCTGTGTTGTTTAAGCCTCCCAGCCCATGGTGTTTTGTTCTGGCGACTGAGCTGATACACCGGGATTCCCTGGGGCTGCTCTGCTCAGAGGTAACCCATGAATGGGCAATCGCGACATCCACAGACCCTTCAGGTAAGAACCCCAGAACAGATGAAGGGCTGACCACAGAAGTCTGGAAAGAGAAGTGTTGGTTGAGGAAAGAAGATCCATACCAATTACGGCTCTAAGACCAGCTCCAGCAGCGGGTCTATAGCTTGGTTTGCTAATGCTTCTATGTCTTTTTAGGAAGTTGCAATAGACCACTTCAAAAACTGGACTTGTACCTTCACTCTCAAATCGGTGGCATTTGTTCAGCCATGTGATCTAAATATCATAGGAGGATGTGAACAACTCTGAATGATGCAAAGGATGGACTGTGTTAAAGCCAGCCCATTTGTGCACTTTCTCAGATTTGCTTGGCTCCACCTGCCCCTTCGTGCTGCTCAATGCTGAGGGCAGCCATTACCACCGCTGTCCCGTCTCCTCATATCACTGGCTGTCTCAGCCTCCGGCAGAGTGAGAGCTGAGCTTCCGTGAGGCTTTCATCGTGCCCACCTTGGGAGGGACCCCAACAGCCCAACCTGACCACACTCAAAGAGCCAACACCTCCTGAGTATGGGAAAGGTGCTGACCTACCCCCAATCCCATACTTGAATAAAGTCCCACACTGTGGAGAGTGGGGCATGACACCCCCAGCAGCTTCTGTAGGGGCCCACCAGAAAGTGTGGGGGAGCTAACTTCCTGTGAATGAGCTTGGATCAATGAGAAAGGGTCTGGAAAGCTCTTGTAGATAATCTATCTTCCTTTCTCCATCTGTGGTTCCATATGGCTTATTCAACTCTGTCGTGTGTGACTGAGCAATGGGCTGTGTTCCCTGGCAAGGCTCGGTAAGGTGCCACATTTCCTTTGCCTTCCTTCCTTCCTTGCTTCCGTACCCATTTTCCTTCACTCTTTCTGACCTGGGATTGTACCCCGCCCCCCAAGAAATGTGTGATTCCATACACTTTGCTTCAGGCCCCCCTTTTGAGGGAACCTAAGCTTAGACAAGTTCTTAGAGGTTTCATGAGCTTCGAGGTTAGGGCCACACACATCAAATGAGGTGGGACACCATGGAAACCAGGATGATGTTTCATATCTGAACATCTGTAGAGCTGCTGTAGATTGAAAGGGGGTGGTTCCTGAAGCATCCAGATGATTTTCCTCAGGCCTCCACTTTTCTGTGAAGACAGGCAAGTCCTAGGTGGGAAGAGGCTCATGCCAGTCAAGAACACCAGCTCTTGAGTCAGACCACTTAATTCTCATGAGCTGTGTAATCTTTGGAGAATGTCCTGACCTTTAAGGCCCAACTCTTTCCCCTTATCTACCAGGAATTACAATAGTATTTAGAGATAACCAGATCTCAGAGCTCTTGGAAGGATTAACTGAGATAATTCAGATCAACACTTAGCTGGCTCATAGTAACTGCTCAGAAAAGGCCTTCTCTAATTACTTGGAAAGATAGAAGGGCAAAAACGCTGCCCCTTTGCAAGAGTGCTAATTGGCGTCAGTGATCTTTTTTTGAGTAAAACACAAAGGAAACAAAGGAAATGCTTTATGACCAGTAAAGGACTACTCATTATTGAACCATGAAATTATACAGGCTAATTATGTTTTGTAAAAGGCATTGATATTATCCAAATTGTTTGTTACGAAAGCTTGGATTAAATATGTCATTGTCAGTGTCACGTTTTCTAGGCCAGCTGTGACTATATCCAGAGAGGATGTTTTCCTGATTGACCAGGTATCAGGGGAAGCCCAAGTCTCTTCTAGGTTTTGTATAAGACATCGCTTGTCCTTCTGAGGTTGGCCCCATGCCCCAGACCCCTCTTTTCATGGCTCAGAGCAGGCACTTCCGGTGTCCTGCAATCACTACATCCCCTCTCCCACTTCTGATTTCAGCACGGCCTTGATGGACAGTTCCTCTCTCTCTCTGCTGGGATCCTCCTCCTTTCTGCCTTCCTACCAAGCTGTAGCACCTCTCTGCTTTTCTGCCTGAGAGCGGAAGAAGCCCACCCAGCGAGCGAACACCAGAATTCATGGGGCTGAGGCCTCCAGAGCAAGCTGAGCAATTGAACAGGGATCTGGACACATGTCCCAGACACCCTTCCTTGGAGGACAGTTCTGAGGCTCATTCTACACAGTTTCTTGAAGGTCCCTAGTAGAGTGAGGCCTGTTGGTCCACAGAAGGAACTGCCTCGCTGACATGGCCTTAAATGGCTCTTTCTCTTCCTTCTGGGCTCACCTCCCACATAGATCACCCGGCGAGTCCTTGCCTCATGCTCTGCTTTAAGGAGAACCCAGGCGAAGCGACCACCATATTCCAGAGACTAGAATGACACTTGACCTATGCTGGCCCGGTACTTATTTGTTGAATGAATGAATGGAAAGAGAGACAGTTTACAAAGTTTTACATTTTGCATCGTGCCTTATGATGAAATGTTTGGGTGACTTTTTATCATAGGGAGGACTTGTTAAACTACATTTCTCTTTGTTTACATTGGGATTTTCATGGAATGGCTTCTGCCTGGCAACCTGTCTGTCTCTGAGCTTTGTAGATATTTCAGGGAATGAGGATTTTGCCATTTACTTTAGTCAGAAATGTCAGAAGCATCCAGGAGCTTGGCGATCTCCTGCTAACACCTGCGCTGGCCAGCCCAGCGCCCAGCTATTCATTGTAACTTTTCGAAGAGCTCGCTTATCTCAGAGGATAATGCAGAAGGTTCATTTTGGTCTGATAGTCCCTGAAATGTGGTTGAGATAATCTATGCTTATTAGGCACTTTACAAACATAGGTTTCAGACTATGTGCCCGATGTGGGTACTGGGGATCAGAGTTGCCTGAGACTGTGTTCTTGTCCCCGTTCCAGGAGCTCCTGGGCTGGTGGGGGAGAAAAAGAAAAGAAGAGATGATAGTAAATATAATGGGAAGGGCAGTGATAGAAGTGAGCCCAGTCTAACTTTGTATGTTAGACTGACCACACGGTGGCTTTCTGCACACACTTGCTGTTTACACCTCCCTGCCTTTGCTCATGCAGTTTCCTCTACCTGGAATGCTTTCCCTCTGTCTTCCTGGCAAAGTCCAAATCACCCTTCAAATTCCAACTCACATCACTTTGCCCAGGACACATTCCCCACCCACCGCAACACCCCACCCCGCTCATCCTGTCCTCCTGTGTGCTGTCTGTAGTTTGCATTACAGGGACATGTACACCTGCCCTTTTTACCCTGTTCTGTGAGTAATGAGCAATGGTGGAGTGCCTCAGGATTTAATAAAAAAACGTGTTGATTCTAGGATTAAACCAAGCTGAGTTTGAATCTCAGTACTGCCATTCCCCTATGTGTTTTGGGTGTGTCTGGAAGAGAGAGTGGGTGCGTACAAGAGGCCGCATTGTGCTGGGCCTTGGGAGCCATGCCCAGACACTTTGAATTCATTCTGAGGGCAAAGGGGAAGCACTGAAGAGTTTTAAGTGAGACCATTTATGGCATTGCAGGTTTGTGGTTTATAAAGACCACACTGGCAGCATTGGGGAGGGGGGATGTGTGAAGAAGATGAAAAGCAGGCAGACCAAGTAGTGACTGAGAACCTGGAGTCACACACTCTCAGTTTGAATAGTAGCTTTTACCTAGTTTTATGATGTTAGGCAACCATTTAAATTTTCTAAGCCTTTATTTTCTCATCTGTAAAATGGGAATAATAATATTATTTTATTTGCCTGGAAAAATTACGAGAGAACATAAATGGGAATAGATTTTGTCATTCTAAAATGCCATGCTCATACTAGACACAATCAGTAATTAGAAGAGGCTTAAACATGATAATAATTTATTTCTAGTAAAAGGAAGTCTAGGGTTAGTATGGTGATTCATATAGCAGCGTCCAGGCTATTTCTAGCTTATTGATCTGCCATCCTCAGCATGTAGGTTTCTTTTTACCTCATGGTCCAAGAAAGCTGCTTGAACTCCAGCTGTCACATCTGCATTCCACCCAGCAAGAAAAAGGAAGAAAGAAAGAAAGTTACGGTCCTCCCTTTAGAAGCACTTTCTGCAAGCATCAAATGACACTTCTGTTTATATCCTACTACCGGGCATAATCACAGGACCATACCCAGTTGCAAGGGGGGCTATGAAACAAATTTATTATTCAGGGCAGCCATGTGCCCAGCTTAAAATCAGAGTTTTCACTACTTATGAATAAGAAAGAGATTGATCTTGGGAGACTATTAGCGATTTATCTCCCATTTTTTAGTGATTTGCATTGTGGAGTTTCTCATCTTGGATTTCTTAAATGTGGAGTGTATGTAACCCACAGGCCGTGTTGCATAAAGGATGCTTAATTATGTTGCATAAAAGGATCGAAGATATCCCTCTTTCCAATAATGGCGGCCCTTTTATGGGTCATACTCCAAACAGAAAGAGACATTTACTTCAGCCTGTTGGCACAATCATGATAAACAGGACAGGAAATAGCTTCATGGAGCTCAGATCAGAGGGGCAGGAGGCTGAGTGCCCCCACAGCAGCAGCCGGCAAGGTGGACTATTGGGAAGGAAGCAAAGTCCTCATACAACCAACCTATGAAGACACTGAGCTTTGAGAGGGTGAGAAAAATGGCTCTAAACAAGAAGCAGACAGTCTGTGAAGACGGCTTGGGACCAGACAACCTAGAACACACGGGGAAGCCTTTCTCTCAGCCTCCCTGCACTTCCTTAATGGGCGGAGCAAGAGGCTGAGACCAGACACCACCAGACATACTCTCGCATCTCCATCCCTACCTCACTGATCACAGAGCAAGCTTTAAATGAGCTCCAGGGGAAATAGTTATTTCCAGATACTTTTATCTTTAGATCCTTAGAATGCATAGATTCGACCAAGCTATTAGAATTAAGATGCTGGTACCCAGAGAAGGTAAATGAGGCAATAAGAATGTCTAACATTTTTTGGCTATTTACTAAATGCAAGGCTCTGTTCTAAAGATTGTACAGCTTTAACTCCTTAACTCTTCACAGCAGCCTTATGAGGTAGCTACGATTCCTGTCACCATTTTATAGACAAGGAAACAAACAAAAAAGCAGGGAGTCTGCATCAGCGGTTCCCATGTGTGCCCCTTGTTGAGTCCTTCCCCTTTGTCATGTGACTTGGCTCTGCCCTCCCTCTCTGACTCTGGGCCCCTGGGCCTTGCTCTAGACCCACGGGATGTGGGAGAATGTGATGCAAGCGGAAACTCGGAGGGCGCTTCGTGACTGGGTTTGCTCGCTTTTGCTTCTCTGCATGTGGCCACATGGAGACTGTGTCTTGGTTGGCCTACCAGGAGGTGAGCTCACCCAGGTCGGCAGAGCCCAAGGCTGCAGGCTCACGGCTAAGTAAGTAGTTCTCGTTGCACACCACTGAAGTTCAGCTGCATTATCGTGACAGTGGTGAGCGGATGCAAGAGACACGGAGCTTCCCAGCTCATCATCGGTGCGGCCAGGAGTTGAACCCAGGCGGTTTGACCGCAGAGCCCACACTCTTAGGTTCTTTTCTATGCCACTTGCTGGCAAACCATGGCCTGTGGGGGAAATCCAATCCACCACCTGTTTTTGTACAGCCCATGAGCTAAGAATGGTCAGTACAGATGAATATTTTCAATGAATTTGATCATAGAGTATACTAACTTTAACCCCAGTCACACAAAATGCTGCTATCCCATAAAAGGAATTCCACTCTTCTCGTTAGTAGACAAATATTACTTAACAGGATACTTCACTGTATTTTGAATTCCATCAATCATAATTTATGGGAATGTGTTCTCTTTTATTAGGTGTCTATATACTATCCTTCATGTTGTCTTTTGGCCAATAAAGCCAAAACCTTTACCAGCTGGCTTTAGAGAACGAGTTTTCTGAATCCTGTTCTATCACATAGTTTGACTGAGATGCTTCATCTTTGACTCTGGTCCTCAGGCCAAGAAATGGAAAGAATTAGACAGTTAAGATCTTGAAACGCCTTCTGAGGTCTTCTGATCGACCTTAGAAGCAGAACTAGACCCTAGGTTTCCTGTCTCCCAGCCCAGAGCTGTACTACGGCTCTCTAGAGGGGCCAATAAAAATAGTCAGATTTGTTTAAAGGCCTCCAAATCTCCAGCTGGAATGCGCTTGATGCCCACAGACCTCCCTTCCGAGGGCTCACACTCACTCACGAGGGCTCACACTCACTCACGTGAGCACGGATGATTCACTGTTTATCCAGCTCTGCCCCGAGCTATCAGATTTTGAATTTGTGCTCTATGCCTCTGTGATAATTAGAAAATGCGAGCATTTCAGACACCTTTTACTGGAGAGACGATGGAGAAATGCTCTCCTGAAGTTTCACAGTCCGGCCCCATTAGAAAGGAGAAATGGAATGGGAGAATGAAAGAGAAAACTCATTTCTTCCCTGAGTGTGTTAATAAGCGAAGCCACAGGAGGCCGTGTGTAAGTCAGGCTACAAGCGGCAGTAAATTAAATTTATTACACGCCGAGGGATTCTAATAAACATTACTTAAAAATAGCAACAGACCGTCATTTGTATCACGTCACGTGACCCGGTTGTGGCGACACTTCTGTGCCTCCGCTATTAATCCGGGTTTCTCTGAGAGACCCAGTTGGTAAATTCTTTTAGAGCTACTGGCACCTTGTACTTAATTAAGATTGTTCTGGAAGAGAGCGAGCGAGTCCAAAATAGTCAGGGTGTATATCATTGTTACCCCAGAGGCCCCCGTTGCTCATCAGGCGTTGCTTATTACACTTTCCAAGAGAGAGAAACTTGAAAGCAAATGCCACTTTTCTTCATAAAACGCCAGACCCTGCAAGCGTGGGACCGGAGGGCACTGTCTTAGGAGGGAGGACTGCTGAGCCTTCCCAGAGAAAGTCACCACTGACTGCTTGGGAGGGTCAGCGTGTTCATTACTGATGCCACTCCCTCCTCCAGCCTCCTGGGGGTGCTGCTTGCCCTTGACCTCTCTGGGCCCTGTGTGGACAAGGACTTTTCTCTTATGCTCTGGTACATGGAACAGAATATTTTAACAAAGCCTTGAATTATCTTTGGAAAATACAAAACGTGAGCTTGTCGGTCCCTCATTTAAACTCTCAGCGTTTGTTGCTTTTGGGGTCTAGCCTGTGCTTGCTCTCCCTGCTCTGTCTCCACCACTCGGCATTCCCACCGCTGACCAGGGAAGCAGGTGCATTCCTGGGGATCTGGAGTCAGAGTGACCTCTATTTGACTTATATTTATGCCACTTACTAGCTGGGGAACCGTGGGCAAGTTACGTAAGTCTTACCTTCATTTTTCTTAGCTAAAAACAATGGGGATCGTTCTGCCCATGGCACAAAGTTGTTAAGAGGATTTATATGACTGGGCACTTGGAAACGCTCCCCGGAAGTGTCAAAGGACAACGAAGAGCCTCAGCAGTAGTTCTCTGATAATGCTGTTTTCTTTTCTTTCTCTCAAGCGCTTCCCTTGGCCCGAACCAACCTCACCCCTTGTTCTGTCTCATGAATGACTTTCATTCTTTGTACCTCTCAGCTCAGGCATCAGTTATCCGAGAGAAGACTTCCCAGACCTCTGTCTGGTTTGGAGACCTCTCTTCTGGGCTCCGGTCACGTGCCGGGACACTGGGTCCCTGCCCTCATCGATGTGCTGTGTCACAACCTCTGTCTGGGACCACGGTGCGTGCGGCTGAGGTCTGTCAGGGCTGACATCGTGTCTGGTGTACCTTTGCATTTCTGCGCTTGGTGCAGATCAAGGGCTCAAAAAGTGTCTGCTGAATAAGAGAATATTATGAATTTAGAAAATGGGGTTCCCAAGGAATACGAGATGAAGGGGACCATCTCGGTATGGGTTCCTCTGAAAGGAAAGTCTGAGGCAAGGAGCTGGGTGAAAGGAGTTTGTTCTGGGTGGGAGAGAACAGAGAGGGAGAGACAAGCAAAAAAAGAAAATAATGCAATAACGATTGCTTCATTGTGAGGCTGTGTGTAGCTGGGGCTCCGTTCCACGGGGAACCCCCAAGGAACTGCATAGAATGAGCCTCAGAGTTGTTTCTGGGAGGGGACGGGGGCTGAGGCTTGTCCCACTGACTCCCGTCCTCTGTTGGGAAGGGTTGCTAACCCTTCTGCATTTCCGGCCTTCCCCGTGTGGGGGCCAACGAGCACCAGGTGGCAAAATGTGGCTAGCGAGCACCATACCGTAGGCAGATCTCCACAGGGTGCCCGGGCACTGCCCACCACCCCCGCAGCTGGCACCAGACCTCAGCCTTACGCCATGTGGTGAGCACTCAAATTTAGGAGAGAATGGCTAGCATCTTAATACTTCCAAATCCAGAACCTAGAGAGAGGGATGTGGCACCTTCTCTTTGATCCCCAGTTCCATTCTCCTACTTCCTCTATGGGAATGTCATCTACAGAAGCCAGCTCCATAGAAGCCAGCCAAGGTGACTATTGACTATTGACTGTTGCCTCCTGGTATTCATGCTTTGTGTAGTCTCCTCCTACGTTGAATCACTGCCGGCCTGGGTCACCCATAAAATACGGTGGAAGTGACAGTGTGTGACCAGGTCATAAAAGGTATCGGGGCTTGCATCTTGGATTTGTGGATGTCTCACTCTGGAGGAAGATGGCTTCCTGCCATGTCATGAGGACGCTCGAGCGGCTTCATAGAGAGGCCCACGTGGACAGAAACGAAGGCCCCCGGCCACCAGCCGGTACCCCCTTGCCAGCCGTGAGCGTGCTCTACGTTCGAAGTGGATTCTCCAGCTCCGGTCAAGCCTTCGGATGGCTGCAGCCCTGGATGACCCCTGACCGCACAGCATGAGGGGCTCCAAGCAAGAACCGCCCGCCGGAGCCCTTGCCAAACTCCTGACCCGCAGACTCCACGAGCATGACAGAGAGCTGAGCCGTGGCGCCGTGCTTTGATCTGCAGCCACAGGAACTGGAACGCCATCTTCTCTGTTGGGGGACCTGAACTTCGGTCTAAGCTTTGGTCTCTACATGGATTTTTCCCAACCTCAGCAAGAGTCACAGTCATGTTTCCCTGCAGTCACATTTTATAGAGGCCGAGAGGACAGTGGGAGGAGAAGGATTGGAGAGGCAACTCATGATGGTGGCGGTCACCAAGCTGATTAGAGTAGGTCATTAATCAGGGGTTGGGTGCACTTGGTCACTCTGAGTGGTCAAATGGAGAGTTCCTGTTCTAACGCCAGGGGACTGGACCACGAGGCAGGCTGGGAAGCCAGGCCTGGACTTGGGGACGGGGAGGAAGCCAAAGCTGCACAGGCACACGGGTCTGGCCCCAAGGGCAGGTCCCACAACCCACGTCCAGTATCCAGGTGTCAGAATGAACCTGGACTCGGTTTGGGCCGGTGTCACCTCCCAAGAGAATTCAGCTTGGTAGTTGGACTGGATAAAACGCAATGGTGCTGGAATACAGTAATCCCTCAGTGCATTCGCGTTAGCCTCCATCCTGCTGTTTATCATCATCCTCACCATCACTGATACCTGCCTCTCAAGTTCACTGGAAAGAAGAGGGGACCAGGTGTCTGAGTTAGAGGAGCTGGGGAGGATCAGGAATCTTCCAGATACGAGAGTGCCATGTGGGGAGAGAGGCCTAATGATGCACCAGATATTTCTGGTTTTGTGATAGAGACGGTGCGTAATAACGAGATATCGGTGCTCTGAAAATGAAATGTCGGGAGCCTATTAGAGGCTAAGCACAACTGCGCTCCCACGAGGCCTACTACAAGCCACACTTAATGCAGCGTGAGCTTCAATTATAGTTTAACAGGGCTGGGGGCGCAGGCGACCCAGGTTTGCTGGCCCGTGGGGAATTCCTGAACCACCACCGCTCTCTACCACGCTACCGGCTGTCATCAACTGTCCTGCCTGTGAAACTGCTCCCGGCCTCTCGGAGATGGGCCACTTCAGGTGAGCGAGACCTACTGTGTGAGCCAGGAACGGAGAGCTGAATACCACCTGTCTCCACTGTGGAGGACTCAGAGACTGGCAGGAGGGATGGGGGTGAGCAGATAGTACAATAATGCGTGGTTGAGTGGTAAGCTCGAGATGCTGAGGGGTGCAGAGGGGGGGCGATCAACCTCTGATGGAGTTGTCAGAAATAGCTTCTTGGGGGAAAGATGTCTCATGAGCCTAAATCTAGAAGACCGATAATAGCTACCTTTCATTAAACACCTACTATGGACCAAGCACTTTAAACATATTATCTCGATTGAACCATAAGACGGTCCTACAAAATAACTATTACTATTTCTATTATATAGAAGGGGACACACTCCAAGAGATATTAATCTGCCTAAAGTCACACAGGCAAAGAGTGAAGGAGATGGTAGCCAAACCCCTGGGTGTCCCATAATTAAGAAAAAAAGAAGTTGGTTTGAACAGACCCATAGATGGCCCAGATGTTGAAATTAGTCACAAGGACATGAAAGAAGCTATTATAAATATTTTCAAGGACTTAAATGAAAAGATGACCTGACTGAGTAAACAGATGACGAATCTCAGCAGAGAAATGGAAAGAAAAAAACCATATGAATATTTAAGAACAGAAAAATACAATATGAAGTGAAACACTTTTTCATCAGCTTAATAGCTGTTTGTCTTTGACTGTAAACCGTCCTTTTGTTAAGGATGTATATTAGAACCCTCACAACAACCAATAAAAATAATGGAAAGAAGCATAGCTAAAAACGCAATAGAGGAAATAAAATAAAATACCAGAAAAAAATAAATTAATGCAAGAGAAAGCATTTCAGAGAAACAGAAAAGCAAAAAAAAAAAATGAGACAAATCGAAGAAAAATAGCCAGATTGCAGGCTTACACCCCACCATAATAGTAATCACTAAATGTAAGTGGATTGAACACTCAAATTAAAAAGCAGAGATTGTTGGACTGGCTAAAACAGCCAGGATCCACTGCACGATGCCTACACAAGATGCCCTTTAACTATGAAGACAAAGAAGGATTAAAAGTAAAAGGATGAGAAAAGATGTATATCGCGTATGCTAACCAGAGGAAAACTGATAAGCGATTGTACTACTATTAGACAAAGTAGACTTCAGAACTAAGCCTATTGTTGGGGAGAAGGAGTGATACTTCACAACGATAAAGGGGACTAAACAGAAAGACATAACAATCATGAATGTGTCCACACATAATAGCTTCAAAACGCACGAAGCAAAAAGTGACAGGACTGAGTGGAGAAGTGTACACATCCACAGTATCAGGGTTGGCGATTTTTTTTTTTTTAGGCGAGGCAACTCTAGGTTGACCTCACAGATTGCAAGGACCTTGTTAGCTTACAATCTCTTATTTTTTTATTTTTCACTCCTCCAGCACCTGGTCTTCCTAGGTGGTCTTCCACCCAAGTACTAAGCAGGCCCAACCCTGCTTAACTTCCGAGATCAAATGGGATCGAGCTTATTCAGGGTGGCATGGCCATAGGCGGGGTTGGCGATTTTAATGCTTCTTTCTCAGTAATTGAGATCATGACTTGCCCCTTCCCGCAGCCAGAGACCAGATGGGGGAACCGGGAATGTTCTTCTCACTCTCATGATGCCCTCGGGACCGTGGGCACGTAGCATCACTTCTCTTCAAAGCTCTAACCATAGCCCCCAGTGGTCATCGGGAAGGGATTTATTATTAAGAGTTATGGGCGGAAGCCCAGAAACATTCAGTAACCAACACCACAGCACATGGGGCATGCATACTGGAGCCCCCACCTCCTTTCCATCCTCAGGCTGAGCCCCAAGTCCCTCCCACAGGGGCCCGACCAGAACCCTGCTGACACTGCAGAGGCTAATGGCCTGGCTTTTCTTCCTCTTCAAAGGAGCTTTTCCTTCCTGTTATCTTTTGTATTCTTTAATGATTTGGGGAATAAGGGGAAAATAAGGTGGAAGTGATAGCTCCCATCTTTTCCCATCATCCTTGCCCTGCTCCTCACTGCTTCCCGGTGATGCCTATTTTTAAATTCAGTTTCCTTTACCTGTAATCTGGATGTTTTTATTAAGAGTGATCTGTATAGGTAAATAATAAAGAAAGGACTATTGCTCCCATCACCAGAGACCGAACCCTTATAACAACACGTGGAGTAAAAAGCCAGCAGAGAAATTCCTTTGCCACTTACTCTTATCCCGATATATACCTTCTGCTCATACGTTCACACAGCCTGCTCAACATTCCCTCATATGTGCAATCGCTTGCATCCTCGTTCGCTGACAGGCTTCCACACTCATCAGTACACACACACACACACACACACACACACACACACACAAACACACTTGGGTGTGCACACACACACATTCACGCATACATGGAAACACAATCAGGGTTTCTTCCAGCTTCAGGAAAACCATGGGTTGGCTTAACTTGTGCTCACGAGTTTTTGATGATGCCATCACCAGAGGGAAAATCGTGAATTATTTATCGAATTATTCAATAATTAATAAAAGTCATCACAAAAGCTCAGCTGAGCTAGGACTCTGTAAATAATTCTGCACTGTTGTGGGCGTATGTTTGTGTATGTCCCTGTGTGTGTATGCATGTGGGGAGAGGGGAGGGAGAGAGGTGACAGTTTAAACGAAGCCTTCTATTTTAAGTTAATTTTAAAATATGCTGCTTATAGCCCCGAGTCCGTTTCCTGGCTTTTGTTTCTTCCTGCTGGTGCAAACTGTCGGGAAGATGGATAGCCACACAATCTCCCTCTGCAAGTCAGCTTTCTGCTTCACTCCGGATGGGCTGGGTGGCCATTGTTTCACTGAGATTTACCTTGGAGACTCTTTAAAAATGTGCCACAAAAGGACAGTTTGCAACAGGAGAAAAGACAAACAGCGCATAAGCTTATGAAAAAAATGTTTCCCTCTAACATGGGTCAAAGAAATGGAAAAGCTGTAAGCACAACAATGAAATAGTCCTTTTTGCTATCAAATTAGGGGGGATTTTAAAAAATCTTAAGATGACAGTGTTTGGGTGATGGGGCAGTGGGATGAGAACCCTGTCTCTCAGGTTGCTGGGGTGGCAAAAGCTGAAACAACTGCTTTGGGAAAACAACCCGACAATGTGCTTCCAATACCTATCACAAGCCTCGAACATGTACACGTGCCATAATCCACATCCACTTTGAAGACTCGATCCAGAGAAAGCGGGGCACTATATCGGAACAGCTTAATGTGCACAGGTGTTCACTATATGTTATTTATAAGAGAGGTGCCCTGACCACACTGAGGCCTGTGATCCGCAGCCCGCCACACGCTGAGGCCCTGGGTGCCCCAAAGTCCAGCTGCTAGTGCTCTTCCCTGACTGCATCCGTCCCACTGCCCCCTGCTCCACAGCTGGAACGTGCTCCGCAGCTGGAACGTGCTCCGCAGCTGGAACCTGCTTTGCAGCTGGAAGCTGCTCCGCAGCTGGAACGTGCTCCGCAGCTGGAACTCACTTTGCAGCTGGAACCTGCTCTGCAGCTGGAACCTGCTCTGCATCTGGAACGTGCTCCGCAGCTGGAACCTGCTCCGCAGCTGGAACGTGCTCGCAGCTGGAACCTGCTCTGCAGCTGGAACCTGCTTTTCTTCTCTGCATGCACCTGGCTGTTTACCTGCTTCCTCTTCATGGCAGCATCACATGCTGAGCTATTTATGTGTGTGTGAGCTCCCCAGAGACACCTCTTAAGGCTGGGAGTCCCACCCCATTCATCTTCATAGCCTCCATGCAGCACACAGTAGGTGCTCTACAAATATTAGAACTACTACAAGGAGCAGAAAAGCTCCTGCCCTGCCCTGCCCTGGGTCAGAGGGAGGTCCCTCCATGGGACTAAGTTTGAGTGTTGGTGCCTTTGATCACCTGGCGAGCTATGCTTCTCGCTTCCCTAATTCTCTCAGTTATTGAGCACCTTCTGTATGCCAGCCCCCATGCTAGGCACTCTCTTTTCATCATCTCATTTTATCCTCCCAACAAGCCTGCAAGAATTTTTTCTTCATTCTGTGATGAGGAAACTGTGGCTCTGACAGGTGCAATGACTTGTCACAAGCCACCGGTGACTAACTGGAGGAACCAGGATCTAAAGTCAGGTGTGTGACTCCCTCGTGTCAGACACTGTGCACAAATCACGTTTTGTTTTTAATGAGGTAGAAGTCACACATCAAAGTCATCACTTTAGAGAGAACAGTTTGGTGGTGTTCAGCGCATTTGCAGTGAGTGCCACCACCACCTCCGTCTAGTTCCAAGCCCTTTTCATCACCCCATTTTAAAAGCCCTTCATTAAACAGTCACTCCCCATTATTCTCTGCCATCCCCAGCCCCTGGCAGCCACCAACCTGCTTTCTGTCTCACTGGATTGACCTATTAGGACATTTCATATAAATGGAATCAGATATTATGCGACCTTTTATGTCTGGGCTCTCTCAGTTAATTTTCAAGGTTCATATGTGCCATAGCAAATATCCGTGCTTCCCTCTTTTTTATGGCTGAATAATATTCCATTGTGTGGCTATACCACAGTTCCCTACCCATTCATCCACTGTGAATAGCACTGCTATGACCGTGTGTGTACTTATATTTGTTTAACTCTCTCTTTTGAATTATTTAGGAATTCTGTGAGCGAAGTTGCTGGAGCATGTGGAATTCTATGCTTATCCTTTTGAGGAGCCACAAAACTTTTCCACGGCGGCTACACCATTCAATGCTGTTCCCACAGCAATGCTCCAGGATCTCATTTTTTCACATCCTTGCTAACACTTCCAAAGACCCTGCAGAATCCCTACAGTAACCCAGAGAAGCAGGTAACACTACCCCACCTGACAGAGGCGGGGAAGTGCACTCAGAAAGGGGAGGGACTCGCCCAAGGTCATTCAGCTGAGAAGCCGCAGATTCCAACTCAGCCAGCAGCACCCACGAGTGCGGCTCTGAGGAAGCCCCACTAACCACCGCCGGACAACCAGCCCCCGGGAAGGCAGTCGGACATCCAGACCCCTCACTGCACCCGTGGAGTGAGGACTCTCAGCCCTCGCCTTTTGCAATGTTCCTGCTGGCGCTGGAGCAGCTGAGAGGGGGACCGTTGGGGACCACGCTGCGACCCATTGTTCCACCTCTGGGGCTTCTCCACGGCAGCTTGGAGAGGAGAGCAACACAAGCGTGATGGGGTTTGGAGAGGCTGGGCCCTGGGATGGGCTCTAACCCAGTGGAGAGCTGTCTCACTCAGGCTGGGAGGCCCCCTTCTGTCCAGCAGGTCGTCGAACACCTGTGCCCCCTACCCCTGAGGGACACGCTGGTGTCAGGGCTTTAAAAACCCAGAGTCCACAGGGCTTACTAAGAGTAACCATTCAGGGAGTACCTACTGTGTGCTGGACACTGGCACTTTGCCCTCTGCATCCTGTACATTGCCTGAGTCTGTTCTCCCGAGACTGTTCAAGGTCCTATCTTACGGATGTGGAGACTGGGTCTGGGCCGGCAACTTCCTCAAGGTCCCACGGAGAGTAAGTGCCATAAGGGAGATTTGAACTCACACCAGCCTCTCCAACCTTTCTTGGGCATCACTGCTTCTCTGCGAGCCCTGGGCTCCCTCATACCTGCCCCCCTGGGCCCGCAGCTCTGTGCTTTCTTCAGCACAAGGGTCACCCTCAGCCCCAGCCCATCTCAGGCTTCTGCCTCCTTTCTGCCTGGGCCTCACAGGGCCCTCTGCACGTGGCTTCTCCCTGCCATTGCCCCGCTCAGAAAGGCCTCTGCTCTCCTGGGTCACCCCTGCCCGCCAGACCTGCCCTCTGGGGCTGTCAGCAGGCCCGAACCTTGCACGCTGCCTTCCCTTTGGGAGCCCTGCCTCCAGTGAGATGGCAAAGCCTGGGCTGGGGGTGGTAGGTGGGAGAGCTGTGAAGAAAAGGTCACAGAGACCTCCTCAGGGGTGACCCACAGCTTGGGGAGGGCAGTGCTGCTGGGTGGGGCTGAGGAACCATCAGGCTTTGGGGCTAAGCAGGGAGGGGAGCAGGGGGGTTGTGGGATGGCCGAGCTGGAAATGCACTGTTGGGCTCTGGGCCAGCTCCTTGGCCTCTGCCCTGCATACGGCAGGTGCTCGGCAGGTGAAGGCAGATTTCAGTGCCTGGGACAGAGTGCGTGATGGAGGCGCCGTGACACTCAGAGGCGGTGGGCAGAGTGTCAGTCCCCACCACCCACACAGCGCCTGCCGTGGGGGCGGCTGCTGTCGGACGTGACAGCGAGGCAGCTCCTGACTCAGCCACGGAGGGGCCTGTGTGGGAACTCCCCAGGGGGCCTCTGGGCCCACGGGGTGGGGTGTCCTCAGCAGTGGGGCTGTCACATGGCTGCTCCCTGAGCACTGTGGATCCTGGACGTGGGCGAGGCCTCCTCCTGGGAGCTTGCAGAGCTGTCACCACGGCAGGGCTCATCAGCACTGGTTTTGGGAAGGGCGGTGGTGGCATGTGCTCTGTGGCGTCTGAAATGGAGCTCTTTTGGCTTCAGACATGGGAGACAACTGACCCTGGGGTCATCCCTACTGAGCGGCTTCTGCTGCTTCTTGCTTACCTCCTGGGACAGGAGTCTCACTACTTAGTCCACTTGGGGCCAGTTCTGGCTTCTAGTTCTTTCTTGGATGGAGCCAGAGGCTTCCTCTCTGTGACATCTTTCCGACAGATTCAGTTCTGCCCTGGGGACCCACCGGCTTTTCATTTTATTTTATTATTATTTTTTAACAGTAGATGGAGTTGTATATAGATTAGCACAGATAAGCTTGCAAATCCTGGCTCCCTGCCTTACCAGTACTCTGTGGGCAAACGGTCTCTCGTCTGAGCTCCCCACTTTGTCAGCTATAAAAAGGGAATCAAGAAGACCCCTCCTGTGTTTGCTGTGAAGACTGAATAAGAGCAAAGTCTCTAGTGCAGAGCGTGGCACATAGTAGGTTCTCAATGGGGCAGCAACTTTCGTTCTGATGAATTCTTATTTCTGTCCCACATAACAATCTCTTAAAGCATTTACAGTTCTCAAGCGCCCCCCAGATCTGTCACAGGTGAGACAGCCTCCCCTGACACCCTGGTTTCCAGAGCCTCCGTGGTGTGTGTGTGTGTGAGCACACGCGTGTAGCGTGTGCACACGCGTGGGCCTCTCAGTCACGACTCGGGCCCCGCCCCCGCGCAAGTTTTCCTGGCATTTCCCTCGCCCGCCTTTCCTGAGCTGAGTTTGCTTTGTTTTGTCATTAGCGCTGCCTGGGACTTTGAAAACGAATCTCATTATAGAAATGACAGCTGGCAGCCCTCGTGCATTCCTCTTTGCTTTGAAATGGATGATAGGGAACTATTAGCTCTGAGAAACCCTGCTCAGGGAGCACCCACCCCCGTTCCCAGCCCTTTCCCAGCCAGAGCACTGAAACACTGTGCTGGGGGCTTCATTCTCAGTCCTAAGACTGTTCCCAACTTCTGGGCCAGCACTGGGCTGTGTGTGCACTCTGGGCGTCAACTGGAAGATGCCATTTAGGAATTGAATTATGTCCTGATACTGAGTCACCTCCCCAGAAGGCCCCGTTAGGGGGTTAGGGAACTGAGTTTGCCCTCCTGATGACTGGTGCCAACGTTATCACCGTATCCAGTCGGTTCACCCTCCTGAGTCTCTGTCCTCTTATCTGGGAAAGGGGAAGAATGATAGGACTTCTCTCTCTCTGGATCGTCAAAGGGCTGGAGGGAGAAAAGGACTGAAGGCCTGTCCCTGTGCGAAGAGCTCGCAGCGCCCCGCGGCACTGCTGTCCTCAGGTTCTCTGGAGGGGGATGGGACTCAGAGGGGAAGGCCCACGTGGCAGGCCGGCTAGTGGCGGGCCAGAGTCAAGGCTTCCCACGAGGAGGATTTGTCACGCCATTGTCTGAGACCTGTTGTCACTGCTTGCAGCAGAGCCTCAGGAGCAGGGGACCCTGTGTTCCTGCATTGTCAGGAGCCTCCGTGCAGTGATTGTGACTAGCAGCAAGGTGCCTGGTGGTTTCAGCCCCGGCAGGTGGGTCCACGCCCCATCAGATGTCACACAAGAGTCTTCTCCCCTCCGGCTTGTCGGTGTGCTTCCCTGGCCCCGGTCTTCTGCTGGTCACTTAACAGAGATGGGTTTTAGGGACCAGGAGATGTTGATTAAATCGCATCTCTAAATGACTTGGCTTGTCTTCTCCAAAGCACTGATGATGCTTTTTGGTGAAGTCCCTGCCAGCAGAGAGCTTTTCAATTCGGAGACCAGGCTCCGATGCTACTGGATGCATAGATAGAAGAGTGATGGAGGGAGAGGGGGAGAAAGAGAAGGAGAGAGGGAGGGAGGGAGGGAGGGAGGGAGGGAGGGAGGATGGATGGATGAATGGGTGAATGTACTGATGGGAATTCACGTCACGGAAGCAGCCATGCTTTCCGTTTCTTTGCCTCAGTCTTCAGTAAGAAGCACCACCCGTGTATGTGTGCAGCCATTGGCTAAACAAACGTTTACTGAGCATCTATTAAGTGTCGGCTGAATGGAATCCAGCAATAAATGAGACATCGTTCTTGTCGTCAAGAGATTTATAGTCCGGAGTGGGACAGGCCTGCTAGGTTCCAGCGTGGGTGGTGGAATGCAGGCCCGCTAGGTTCGAGCGTGGGTGAGGATCCCCGCCACGCAGCAGGGGGCAGGCGGAGGCATCGCGAACCGCCTGCTGCGCCCGCTGCAGAAGCAAACTCCACGGTCGTCGTGGTTTCGCTTTTAGCCTCTTTTTCTTGATTATACTTCTTATCAGGCTCTTTCTCCTTTTTGCCTGTTTCCGCGTGTCTTATGAAACATTTGTATAACTTATCGTGATACTCCCGGGGCTTCCGTAGGGAATAAACTCTGTTTTATTTTTTGACTAACGCCAGGGTTGCACACTGGCCTGGGAGATGAGAAGCCTGTTCCAAGTCGTAGCTCCGCCGTTGACTTGCTGTGTAGCCTTGAGCGGGAGGCTCTCCCTGCCTTGGCCTCAGTTTCCTCATTTGTAAAATGACCCCATGAACCCTAACATTTTTTGCTCCTTGAGAGTCAGCGCTGCGGTGTGAAACTGATCATTTAACACGAGGTCGGCTCTGGAGTTGCTGCCGGTCTCGTCCCAGAGCAGCCTCTCCCGGGTCACACTGGGCCTTTCCAGTCACATAATCATTGCCATGCCTTCCTGCACCTCAGGCTTCTGGCTCTGTGCTTACTGGGCCAAACCAGCATGACAGAGGGTCTGCTTCTTCCAGTTAAGCTTCAGGTAACGCTGAGATGTTAAAATCCTGCAGTACAGGGTAGGAAAGAGCACTGGGCAGGGAGTCCACATGCAGGGGTTCCACTGCTCACTCTGTTTCGACTCTCCGGAAAACTCCTACACATTCCCCATAACCACACCTCCTCCAGGAGGCCTTCTAGGATCACTTCTCATCCACCTGTTTCACCACCCCTAGCAGGGCGTCCACTGCCTCCTCTGCTTCCACGCACCTTAGGCTGACCTCCAGCCTGGCACTTGTCACTCTCCATGCACTCTTGGCTGGGCCATTTCTCTGTGTACCCAAAGTTTGACTCGAGGTCTGGAATCTACAGGGGCTTAGTGACTCTGTTGAATGATTAAAAGAACAAATGATCAAATGACCGGGTGAATTAAATAATGACTCCCACGATCTCTAACCGGAAATCCACCCACCCCTGACCCCTTCTCCAAACCTCCTCACGTGTGAAGGATTGAATTATATGGTCTGAGGTCTCTTTTAGTTCTAACACTCTGTGATTCGATTTAAATTTGTCAACTTGAGATATTTCCAGCCCCTGGGCTGCCCTTACACACACAGCCACCCCCACCCACCCCCAACACACACTCACCACAGCAGCTGCCCAGCACTCAGCACCCCCTGCACTGTTTGGCGTGCTGGGTCACTCTCTGTGTGACAGGTGGCAGTGTGGATGTGGGCTCCTTGGGAAGCCATCAGCTCTCCTTGCTCTCTTCCTTAAGGCGTCTCTTCCTTGGCGCTGTGTCTCATCCCCTGGGCCTTGGGACAGGCCTCTGGTATAAGTGAAAACTTATGATGGGAATTGTGAAAAGAGCAGTCGCACATGGTTCAAGAAAGCAAACCAGGAGAGGCTTCCTGGAGGAGGCAGCCTTTAAGACTGTCCTTGAGGCAGGAAGATCTTGAATTCAAGGGTGAGGAGCATGAGGGTACTTTTTAGACATGGCAGCCTTTTCGAGCCGAGGAACCACTTGAGCAGAGCTGCAGTGTGGAAAGACAGATGTGGTAGTATGCACAGGGCTGTTAAACTGAGTCTGGAAATGGGAGAAATAGCAGCTGGGGCCATCGCAGGGGGTCCAAGTGGGACGTGACAAGTGCCAACAAGGTAGATTCCCCCCCCCCTTGTTGTGTTTATGAAGCAAACCTTGCCTCCACCTGTTGACTCAGTACCTCCTGCCGAGCTGGGGTCTGACAGGTGGGCCCTGGGCTTGTAACCTTCTCCCCATTCTGCAAAGGTCCGGCCTATTTAAGTAGAAAGGGAGTCAGTGCCATGGGCTCTGGAGACAGTGGACAACTGGCAAGGCCAGCGGCTGCCGGGCTGCAGAGCAGAGCGTACCTCTGACAGAGGATTCCATCCTAATGTGCTATGTCGTGGCCCCAGGTCCCAGTCACCAGGCTGGGGCTTTGTCCTCGCTCCCGCCTCTCTGTCTGCTTGTCATCTGTGGGGAGACAGCATGATTTCATGGTCCTGATGCCATGATGGTCACGAGATGGGGGGCACCTTCGGGAACCCCTCACTCAGATGGGATTTGGAACTGGGCAGCCTTTGCCCAGAGGAGACTCCGGTCTTCAAACATCGGCCTGCCCTCGGCTGCAGGAAGAAACTTTCCCCGGCCTCTTTCAGCCAGTAAGCCCCGTGGGTCACTGATTGTTAGGGGACATCACTCACAGAACACTTTCCAAAGGCACACAGGTGACGCCCCATCCGGCTGCCAGCATGACGAGGTCCTGCCAGCCTTCAAATTCTCCCCCTTTCAAAAAAGCTTATTTTACTAGGTTTTCCCACTCCCTCTCTATTTTAACCCAAATATGTAAAATCCTTAGACTTACTTGTCCCTGCTGCCAGGCGGGGCCTGTGCTGGGGCCTTCTTGGCACTGCCACACATGATGCTGTCACAGCTGACCCATCAATGCTGTCACAGCTGACCCATATGATGCTGTCACAGCTGACCCATACGATGCTCTCACATGCAGAGACAAGGCTGAGGCTCGGAGCAGTGAGGTGACTCACCTGGGAGTCTAGTACCTTAAGTAGGAGACCTGGGGCTTGAACCCAGAGCTGTGACTTGCTGCCGGGTCTGGCCCTTTTCTTTCCCCTTTCTGCTCTAGGCACTAATAGGTCTGCACCCAGAGCTCCTTGTCTCCGGAGCCCACGCCCTTAGAGCCCCATGGCACAGCCTGCGAGCCCAGTTTCGTTGGCAGGACCTGGCTGTTTCCCATAAGTCACTCACTCTCTGCATCTATTATAAGTGGGTTCCCTCTCCTGTCACGATCACAGGGAAATCTTATTCCCACATTCCAGGGACACCGAGATCTTCTCTAGTTCTGGCTACAACTGGTGCACGTTTGGCAGCTTAACTGGATGGTTTCCCTATAAAAATGCATGATGAAGCTGCACTAATTAAAACTGGAAGCAACCCAAATTTACTGTACGCTGGGAAATGGATAAACTCTGATACATCCGTACAATGAAATATTACTCAACAATAAAAAGTAATGTGCTACGTCGATGAACCTCAGATACGTTAGGCCGATTGAGAGAAGCCAGCCTCGAAAGGCTACCTACTGTGTGATTCCATTTATGTGACATTCTGGAAAAGGCAAAACTGTAGAGACAGAAACACATCAGGGCCTAAAGGTAGAATAGGCGTTGACTCCAAAAAGGCACGATAGATACAATGGAATATTTAGTATTCAACCTTAAAAAGGAAATTCTGGATATATGCAATATGACATGGATGAACCTTGAGACATTTTGCTGTGGTACAAAAGGACAAATACTGCGTGATTTCATGTATATGAGGGACGTAGACTGGTCAGAATCATAGAGACAGAAAGAAAGATGGTTGCCGGGGACAGGGAGGGGGCGGGGAGTGGGGAGTTGTCGGATGAGGACGTAGTTTCAGGTGTAAAAGTGCGGGTGATCCGTTGCACAGCGATGTGAATACACTTAACACGCCTGGACTGGACACTTAGAAACGGTTAAGATGGCACATCTTATTTTATTTTTTGAGGTGATGAAACTATTCTATATCTCCACTATGATGGTGATTGCCTGACTCTACGTGTTTGTCAAACTCACTAGACTGGACACTAAAAAGGGAGAATTTGCTGTGTGTCAGTTAATCCTCAATAAACCTGCCTTAAAACAAAACAAAACAAAAGAACAAACAAAAAACAAAACAAAACATAGTTTTGGCACAGAAATAGTCTACTCAATTATTCAACACATATTTCTTGAGCACGGGTGGTACCGAGAGGCCTGTCGGGAGTTTGCATTTTTGTGAGAATGTCATGAATTTATTACATTTATTTATCGTATTCTCACAAAAATATAATGATCAGACAGAATAATAGAATATAAAGGATTGTCCAGAAATAGACACAGATAGATCTGTATATAGCCATAGAAATGTATATATATATATGTGAATTAAGTAAAAGATGATGTTTTAAATTATAGGAAAAAAATTGATTTTTCAATAACTTTTAACTTTATACTATGTCCCCAAATAAATTCCATATTAATATTCAAATGTAAAAAAAGTTAACATTAAACATGTAGAAAGCATGAAGGATAAAGAAAACATAAATATTTATGTCATTTTGGCCTAGAGAAGAGTTTTCTAAGCATGGAACCAAATGTAAATGTACAAGAGAGAAGATTAATAGATTTGATCACATAGAAATTAAAAAGTCTGACATCAAAACACTATAACTAAATGACAAACTACAATGAGAAAAATGTTATTTGCAGCATATACTGTACAGCAAGGATTAATGACCTTAATGCATGGAGGAGTTCTATGAATTGATAAGAAAAAGAGGGCTATTGTAATAAAAATGGGTAAAGGATGTAAAATCTGACATTTTAATTATTTTAGCTTTATATTTCAACAATTCACAAAACAAGTAATAGACATGTTGGCCGAAAACCTTCATAATATATTCTGTATTACTAAACATCAAAGAAATGCAAAAAAAAAAAAAAAAAAGACAAGGTATAATTTTTTCCTATCAAATTGAGAACAACGTTTTAAATGATACTATTCGGTGCTATTGAGCTTTTGGAAGCTAGACATTTCCATGCGCTGCTGGTAATGTAAGTTGGTACAGCCTTTCTGGAAGGCAGTGGAATAATACATATCCAAGGGTTTCTCTTTAGGGCAGTTATTTACTTATTGCCCCTCATCTTCAGTCTTCCCTCCCCTGACTTCTGCTCTGTGATGCTGGAGCTGGAAGTCTGCAAACTACATTTTTCAGACACCTCGCTGGCCTCCAGTTGGTGAAAGGAAAGTAATGGCGGAAATTGGGAGGGGAGAGGAGATAAAGGATTATTTTTCGGCTTCCAACTCTGGTCCGCATCCTGCCAGCAGCAGCCATGCCATTTGCATCCTCTGGGGTAGCACCGGTCAGCGGTCTACGCATCAGGCATATGGTGGTGCTCCCTCCGAGGTCAGTTGTGGGCTGAGCACCCGTAGTGGGTGCTCCCTGAGGATTCCAAGCATTGACCTTGCAGTATCATCCTGCAGGTGTCCAAGTGTGAGCTTCGGGGGGCTTCTCCTCCACACCCCTGAGTCCCCGGAGCGTTACCTTTTCTCTTTGAGTCCCCAGGTCCTGGGGGTGGTGGCTATTCCCTGCAGTCATCTGGGCGATCTGAGCATCATTTTGCTTTTCATTTTCTTTAAAACTTGTATCATTCGTTCCCTCTGTTATATCCTCCCCATTTGAAATATTTTATGATTTCTCTTTTCCTACCCTAACTCCGATTGATATAATCTCTACCCTAGAAATTCCACTCTGAAGAACTTAAGAAAATAATCATGACTGCGTGCAAAAATTTGTGACATTATTTATCAATAGCAAATAGATAGATAGATAGATAGATAGATAGATAGATAGATAGATATGTGTCGAAAGCCCACCAATGTAGGTGTTGTGAATGGATTTGTTTCCTCCAAAAAAGATACGATGACGTTCTAACTCGTTGAGCTACAGAATGGGAACTAATTTGGAATTGGAGTCCCTTTAGATGTAATCAGCTAAGTTGAGGTGAGATTGTTTTGGAACAGTGTAGACCCTTAATCCGGCATGGCTGGCATCCTACGAGAAAAGGAGAAGAGACACAGAGATCAATAGGGAAGACACCCATGTGACTACAGAGGCAGAGACTGGAACTGTGCTGCCACAAGCCAAGGGGTGCCAGAGACCCCCAGGAGCTGGGAGGGTGGCGTGCGTGGAACGGTTCCCTCCCTCTGGACCCCAAGAAGGAATCAGCCTTTGATATCAGACGTCTGAATGCCAGAACTGTGAGAAAATAATTCTTTTTGTTTCAAGCCACCGTTTGTGGCACTTTGTTTTGGCAGCCCTGGGAAATTAAGACTGAGAATAATTAAATTGTGATACAGTCACATAATAGCAGACAGAGCAATGATTAAAATGTAAAAGGATTTATAATGAAACAAAACGGTGTTCCCGATGTTAAATTAAAAAATGAAATTTTACATAATTTGTGCCTGTAATTTCAAAATTAATAAATTAGATCATTGAACACATGTGCATGGTAAACAACAACCCGTAAGATAATTCATGAGAATAATAACATTAGTTATATGTGGCAGTATGGTATGGTGAGTGGTTTTCATTTTCTTTGTTTTGATTATCTTTGTTTCTAAATATTCCTCAATGAGCGTGTCTCACGTTTGAACAAAGAGTATTAAAAAAAGTATTTTCAGTCTTAGCATTTCCTCTGATCCTTGCAGGGACCCTGTAAGGGAGTCAAAGCAGGTATAGTCAGGATTCGTGTTCTGTGGGGAAACTGAGGCTGTGGGAGGGAGGGGGCAGGGAAAGGCACATCCTTTAAACCCACGGTCAGAAGTTGAAAGGGTGCCTATTCAAATGGGGGCGGGGAGCGCTTCTTTGGACCCTTGAGACCAAGCTCCATCCTGCTAAATGATTGGAGATGTCAGGTAGAGAAATGATATAAATCTCTCTGCTATTTTTAACATCCTCAGTTTCCATCGACTAACTCACTCCACAAAACCTTAGGCAGCTTCCCTGGGAAGCTCGTTTGTTATCTACTTTGTTTTAAATTTATTTTTAACTTTCCTTATGCAATTTCCAAACATTCAAAAGTAGAGAGGACAGTGGCCATCATCTAAGCTTTGCCACCCTGGTTTCACCCCCATCCTTCCCCCATCTTTCCTTGGAGTATTTTAAAGCAATTTGCAAACGTCATGTAATTTCACTCGTAAATACTTCCATTTCCATCTCAAAAAAAGAGGGATGTGTGGATATTTTCTTACATGACCTCAGTGTTATGATCTCATTTGATAACATAAGCTGCAATTTATTAATGTGGCCTGAAATTCGATTCCGAGTCAAGTTTCTACTGGGGACTTATCCGGGCTCATTACGTTCTCAGACACAGAGGAGGCAGCAACTGTAGAGATGCTTTAAAAGCAGTGATGAGCATCAATGATATTTTGAGATATTTGTGACAATTATAATACTCAAAATATCTGTGATTTTTCTTGGTTTCAAAGTATTGCCAACATGACTGAGGTTTGTGGCCTACGATATAGTTTTTCCATCTAAGTTCGTGGACGCTCCTGAATTCTATCTGCGGACCACTGGGGGGTCCATAGACCCCAGATTAAGAATACACCCCTGGGTATTAGTGAGCTAATAGCTGGAACAGGCTGAGCCCAGCTGGGTAGCCAGGAGCTGGACTTTGCAACACAGTTGCAGTTCTTCCTTCTTCTCGGCAGCTGCAGGAGTAGCAATCGACCAGGGCAGTCATTTGGCACGCCTCGGCGTGCAGCCTGGGACTGATAATTAATTGTTTGTGTGTTCATGCTTCGGTCCATCAGTCCATCCATTCATCCACCTATCCATGCATTCACTCAACAAATGTTTATGAAGCTGAGCTCTTGTTTGCTATCTCAAAGAGCTTCCAGGCTGATGGAAGAGAAACATAGATAAATGACAATATAACATTGTCAGTGCTAAGAGAGAGATATGAACAAAGTTGGGGGCCATGAGGGAATTCACAGGCAGAGGGAATGCCATAAAGGGGAGTCGGGGCCTGGCATGTCTGAAAAAAAAAAGTGTAGTAATAGAGTAGGGATGTGACGGTAGATGAGTCTAGGGTAGAGCATGAAGGGTGCTGTGGGTCAAGTTCAGTGGTATAGATTGCATCAGCCATGGAGGCTTCTGAACAAGGCAATGACATGGTCAGCTCCACAGGGGCAGGAACGTGGGCCGGACAAGGGAGAAGCTGGAGGTGCTGGCAGGAAGGGGAGTCGGGAGCCGTCGGAACGAGGCAAGCATGAGATGGCGAGGACTGGGCGCAGGTACTGGCCAGTGGTCGTGGAAAGAAGGGAACAGGCACGAAAGAAACTTCTTCAGTAGAAGGGACTGGAACTAATGACCTAGAGGGTGTGGGGAGTGAGGGGGAAGGATTCTTGGGACTCTCCCCTGGGAGCCTGCTCAATATTAATCCCGAATGGGGACACGGGGACACAATGGGAAAGGGAAGGAGGTGATGAGTTTGGTTTTGAGCTGGCTGAATGTAAGCAGGTTCCTGCAGCACATCGTGGTGGCCTGGTCCGTTGGCTGGAGGTTTGGGAATCAGCCATGTGTCTGAGTCTTCTTTCCTCAAAGGCAGAAGGGAGGGCAGCAGGACACAGCAGACCCTTCCTGGATGTGCCTCTGGGTACTGGGACACGCGACCATCTGGGGGCCGCAGGTGGTTCTGTCGAGAGCCTGGTGGGCAAACTGTTGAGTGTGAGCAGGTGATGGGTGATGGCGAGCATGACTCAGCTGCGGGTCGGAGGTCAAAGGTGACCAAGCAGCATGCATTCGCTTCCTGTGGCTGCTGTGACAAAGTACCACAGCTGGCTTTAACGACAGAAGTTGATTGACTCACAGTTCTGGAGGCTGGAAGCCCAAAATCAAGGCATTGGCAGGTGGGGTCGTGAGGAAAGGCTCTGTCCCAGGCCCCCACCTTCCCGGCTTGTGGAGGTCGTCGTGCCTCTATGTGTCCCCTTCTTTTAAGGACACGAGTCAGAATAGATCAGCATCCACCCCCAATGACCTCATTTTTAACTTGATTCTGTCTGTAAAGACCCTGTGTGTCAATGAAGTCGCATCCTGAGGCACTGGGATATAGGACTCTGACATAAGTCAGCCCATTACACAGACTACAAAGCCAGAGCAGAAGGAAGAGCTGAGTTTATTGACAGCACGGGAGACGATGGCCTCAGAGTAAGTAAGAGAACAGGACGGAGAAGAATTCTGCTTACGCGTTTCCGCAGGTCTGGAGAATGATCGGGTAGACAGAGCAGCACACGGGAGCCATGGAAGGTGTTTGAGCAGGGGAGAAGCCCACGCATAGCTGTGCTTTGGAATGATCTCAGGAGGAGGAGGGGACCACTGCGTGCTCACCATGGACCCTAGCCCCGGGGCGACAGAGGAAGGACTCTGAATCTCCTTGTATATCCTGCCTGGAGTGGAAACTGAGACAGGTGGGGCTGCAGGGGACAGAGATACAAATAGATCTGCCAAGGTGGGGGACTTAGTGTTTCCTGAGCAGTCCCCTGGGTCGCCTCTTTGTCAGAACAGGCAGTGTCCGCGGATTAACAGGAAGCCGCGGCTTGCTGGGTGCAGGCAGCGTTAATGCCAGGGAAATACAGTGTCGCCCAGTTGATCTTTTATCTCAAAAGCTCTTGCAAAACCATAAAATTAATGGCAGATCGTTTTAAAAACAGTTCGGTTAACTCTCAGAGCTCAGTTTCAGCCTCGCCCTCCAGAAGGCGAGCCTGGGCTCAGTTTTCCAGAAGCGGAGACCAGTCCAACCCCGCGCTCCCGCTGTGGCCTGCGGTCGCCTGCTGGCTGCTCCGCTGATGGCTCTTCCGGGGCTGCCTCTCAGGGATGACTGGATGTGTTTTGTTGCAGGTTAAGTGTCTTTCCCCAGGGAGTTTGTCCTCTGGCGTTGGCAGACTCCGAGTTCGTGCCAGCTGCGTGGGAGCCGAAGCTGCTGGCCTCTGCGTTTCATCACAAGCCAGGGCTCTCCCCTGGGGTCTCTCTCTGCTGTTACTCCCCCGTCTCTGCGGTTCTGCCCCTCTTTCGGTGGCTCTGCCCTCCCGCTCCTCCCTGCCCTGCTCCCCTCTTTGCGCCCGGTTCTCTCCCACTCCACGTGCTTCTCCGTGTCCCAGCTCTCTCTGCATCTCTTCGTGTCCTCGTGTCTGTCTGCCTCTCCCTTGATCTCTACGTCTCTGTGTCTCTCCGTGTCCATGTTTTCCTCTGAATCTCTTTGTCAGAGCATCTCAAAGTGTTTCCGTTGTTGTCGTCCCTGGGGGTGGGGCGGTGGTGGTGCCATCAGCTGGGAAACTCTAGAGCCCTCCTGGAGAGTCACACCTATGTCAGCACGTCAGAGGCACCGCAGGGCCTGCAGAAAACAAACAGACCTCTCCCTTTCCTGCTCGACCCTGTGCCTTCCACATGACTCGTTTCACAGCAGAACTGTTTTCTCCCCAAAACACCTACTAATGCCCTGCACAATAACCGTAGCTTTCTGTTCTGTCCCGTGGCCCTGCTCCCTATATCTATCCTCCCAGTTCTCTCTCTTCTCTCTGCATCTCTGAGTCTCTGTCTCTTTCTTTCTTTCTCTCCTTCCTCCCTTAGTGTGGCTCTCTCTCTCTCTCTCTCTCTCTCTCTCTCTCTCTCTCTCTCTCTCTCTCTCTCTCTCTCTCTCCTCTCTCTCTCTCTCTCTGGTCTCTCTCTCTCTCTCTTTCTCTCTCCTCTCTCTCTCTCTGTCTGGTCTCTCTCTCTCTCTCTTGCTTTGCTTCTCTGTCTCTCTCTCTCCCTCTGATTCTCTCCTCTCTCATTTCCCCCACTGGTCTGAACAGCCTTAGCCAGAGGCCGGGATGGGTGGGGGTTCCTTGGCCCTTCCCAGAAGCCGAGGTGCTGGGAGGGAGAGGTGGGAGCTCTGTGGGTCACAGTGAGGTGGAGCGGATGGAACAAGACTGAGGGAGCCAGCGGATACAATGCCGCAGCCTCTGAGTGTTCTTCCAAGTCATGGGTGGCAGGTGCAGGTGGAGGGACACGGGGCCAGCCTGCCAGGGACTGGGGCAAGTGCCGGAGCCCCGCCGACATCCACGGACACCACCAGAGACCACCACAGACCACATCTGCCAAGAGGACTAATTAAACATAAATAAAGGGGAGAAAGGAGTAGAAATGGGCTTTTGAAAGCAGGTGCTATTTCTTCTTCCTGCCCACATCTCTCCCTTCTTCTCTCCCATTCCTTTACCCTGTAACTCCCGTCTTTATCCTCCACCCGAGGCTGCTTCCTCTACCTTGGTCTTGCGAGCAAGGTGCTAACCTATTTCTGCCCTCTGAGAGGGTCCTAACAGGAAGGCCTGGTCTTTGTCCTCTGCCTCAGACTTCAGATGTCACCAAGAACTTTCACAGGGGCTGCTGCAACAACCCAGTGAGAGTGCAGCCCTTGTCCCCATTTCACAGATGAGAAAACCAAGTTCCCGAGAGCGTGAGTGGCCTGCCCAACATCACACAGTAGGTAAGCGAAGCTCAAGTCGGCCACCGCTGACCACCGTTCGGCTACCTTGTGTCGCCTGCTCGGGGAGGGGCCTTCTCTGGGAGCGAGCCACCTCCCTCGCCCCATCCTGCCGTGTGACCCCGGGCACGAAGGCTCCTCAGGAGGAGTCTGCACCTTGGCCTTGGCAGGTCCTTTGCTGATCTGTCTTCTTTCCCTCCAACCTTGGCAGCTCAGTGCTGCCAGGAGGAGCTGGCAGGAGACAGCTGGCCCCGACACAAGTCTTTCTGGATCCTGGAACGCTGACGGTCAGCGACTTTGGCGGGAGGTGAATTTCCAGCCCCGTCTTACATAAGGAAGCACGAAGTTCGTGTTTCCGGACACAGCGGAACACCGCTCCTCAGCTGTGACCCGCCACCAGCAGGGGCAACATGGGGACAAGTGGAGGAAGGGGGCTCAGGGGAGAGGGGAGACTGCGTTGGCCTTCGACAGGTCGTGGGTTCAGGTAGCTGGGGGTGCTGAGCACCTGGGAAGAGCTGGCACTCTGCCAGGCACGGTGGACATTTCATCTCGTTTACCCCTCACGGCAGCCCTGGAAGTGGGGGCTGCTGTCTCTGACCCATAGAAGAGGATCTGGAGGCTTAGACCCCAAGGTCCTAAGGCCCCCAAACCAGGAAGGAGGGTCTGAACCCAAGCCCTGTTCCCCCCACAGTGCTGTGACTCCCTCTTGGGAGACGATGAGGGCTTTGGTCCTGGGGATGCTGAAGCAGTGACTCGATGGGCATGTGGGCTGTTACATCAATGGTGACGTACCACAGACAGAGGGCACGCAAAATGACCTTGATCTCCGCTGCTTAAAGCTTCTGACCACCCTCAGACCTTCGGTGCGGCCAGAGCCCAGGCCTCTGCTGGTCACTTTGTCTGGAGGGAGCCCTGAGCTGGCATAGGGCTTGGCGGGGATCTAGAAGGGGCCCAGCTGGGAAAGGAAGTTGCATGATTCAAATATGGCACTGCAACATCACACGTCAGAAGTAAGAACTGGGGAAAACCCAAATGCCCATCAGGAAGAGTCTAGATGAATAAACGATGGGTCAGCAATTTAAGAGGCTCGGGGAGCTCTCTGGGACCGACAAGGAGAGAAGCCCAGGTGTGTCACTTTGCGATTAAAGCAAGTTGCAGAATAAGGTGTGCAGGGAGATATAATTTACGGGAAAAGACACACATGAAACACAAAGCCCTATTCTTCCATGTGCAGTAATAAAAGCGTGTCAGTGTATACGAGGAGGTCTGGAAGGAGACACCCCACGTTGAATATGGGGTTCCCTCCAAGGGAAGGACTGGGATAAAGGGGTTTGGGGACAAGAGGCATTGGGATTTAAATACTTGTTGAATGGCTTTCAACAAAAATATAATCATGTGCTCCTTGAGTAATTCAAAATCAATGTATGAGAAAATGAAAGGGAAAGAGCGAATCTGCTGTGTGGATAATAAACATTATTATGGGATGGCAGCTTGATCTGATGGACGATTGATTGATTCATTCATTCATTCAGCCGATAAACAATCAAGAGTGTGTGTTCTCTGGGACACCCTCTGTGCTAGGGGTTGGAGCTGCAGAGATAAATGACAGAGCCCTGTCCCCGAGAAGCTGAGGATCTAATGAGAAAGGTAAGTGGCAAGCCCAGAATGACAGTGCAGGTGACAAAGTCATCGCAGGAGCTGTGACAGCTCAGGGAACCACACAGTCTGGCTGGCCTGCAACTGTCCTGGAATTTCTGTCAAGAAGGTGACATTTAGGTGGAGCTCTGCAGGACGAGTAGGAACCTGACTAGTAGTGAGAGGGATAGTTTCCGGTGGACGGGACAGTGTGAGCGAATGCCGTGTGATAGCAGAGCCCAGAGCTGTCCTCCAGGGGGCTGTGGCCAGCCTTCCCTCAATTCCCCTTCCTCCTGGAGCCCGCGCATCTAGGTGACAATGTCCATGATGGTACCTGACTCTGTCCTCTCAGCCACGTCATCCCTCTGATCCTGTTTCTTGTGTGGATAAAGGGCTGGGGTGGGAGTAGGGGGGCGGGGGGAGGTGTGGGTAATTCCTGCCCTGCCAAGTTTCAGCATGAAAATCAAGTGGGATCATGGTTGGAAAAGAGTTTTATAAACCAAGAAGCACCAAACAAATATTATTTAGGTTCCAGTCTTGTTTCTAGAAGCTGAGCCCACTGATTAAGGAGAAATATTAAATTTAAAAAGAGAATCTGATTTTGCCCCTCTGAACCCCCAGGCCTCCATCAAGCAGAGCACGCAAAACCCTATTGCCCCATTTGCTTCCTCAGAGGTTAGGGATGCAGGGGAGAAGGGGGCAGGGCACGGTGGGGAGGCGGTGGCCTCGGCGTAGTCATGGGTCATGAGGACAGCGTTCCTTCCGGCCAGTCTGTGGTAGGGCCAGGCCAGACTTAGGCCCGGCTATGAAATCATCAAATAGGATTTTCTTTGCTCTCAAACTTGGCTGTTTTCCATTAAAAAAAAAAAAAAAAACATCTTGCCAAGGAAACAAGCTCTTGGAAGATTCTGCGTCCACCCTGCAAAGAGCAGTTCTGGTGTTCCTTTTGGGGGATACCCAGGGACCCCCATGCTGACATGGCCACGATCACCTCTGGCCCTCCATGGCTTGGGCTGTGAGTAGACGTGACACTCAGAGCTTCTAGGGGCCTTTGAGGTTTTAAGACTCAGAACTCTGGGGTGAAGGGAGGAGGCTCAATCAACGGTGAGCAGATGGGAGTAGTATTTAGGGGGGACGGCGGCAGGGGGTTCTGAGGCTCCGCTGAGCTTGCACAGGTTAGCTCATTTTGGGTTTCCATCCAGAATCTAGGACCCAGGAGTGGTCCCTCAAAGCTGTGAGTGGTGCTGCTATCCCAATGTGGTCTGCCATGTGTGAGCGTGCCTTTCCCTCATGCTGGCTCGAAAAACCCCGTTTTAAAATTTATCAGGCAAAAGTCAAAAGGCAGTTTAGGGGAAACTTATGGGAAGCTAGAGCCTTGGCTTTGTTTCCAGCTCAAGGTACAGGGAGGAGTGTGGATGGTAGGAAGTTGGGGTGCAGATCTGGATTCCGGGGGTCCTGGCTCATCATGGTCTGGGGACGTGGGACTGGGGTACAGACCGGTAATAAAACAGAATGCATGCTGCGGTAGCAGACGTGTTCGGGGGTTCCCAAGGCCACGCTTAGGTCTGACGATTTGCTGGAAGGACTCACGTAGTAACTCGGAGCTGTTTTACTTAGAGTTATCACAGCAAAAAGATTCAGATCAAAATCAGCAGGGGGTTAGGGTGCATAGAACAGTCTTTGAGAGACCCATTGCCCCCTGTGAGGACAGCCTTGCAGACAGGGCTTAATTTGCATAGCAACCACGTGTGACAACACCTATGGACTGTGGCCAACTGAAGACGCTCACCTGAGCCTTTGTGTCTGCGTCGGTCATGTAAGGGTGGCCGGCCACCCATGTCGCTGACCCTATTCCATCTCCAGCCCCTCCAGAGGTCAAACTGATACCATGTGTCCCAAGGCCCCCGCCACAAATCACATCGTTTGTGTAGACTATGTGACACGGCCCCAAAACACTCCCACCAGCAGGGTATTTCGAGGGCTTGGAGGTCCAATCCCCAGAGCCAATCAAGAGCGTGCCGGGCGCGGACAAACCAGTCCCACTGAGTCAGCCGGTGCCTGCAGCAGAACTCTCAGAGAACTCAGAGAGCCTGGTTTCCTTCCCCTGCTGGGTTAGGCCGGGTGGGTTAGGGGCCAGGAGAGAAGCTGGCCTGGCTGCTGTGAGTAATGGCTATAGCAGGAGAAAGCCGCTTCCCCAGAGCCCAGATGACAGTAAGCCCAGGAAAGACTGGGAATGGAAAAGCAGCTGGGAGGCTCACAGCACATCCACGCACGGAGCGAAGCTCAGCTGGCTTTCGTTTCATTGTAAAGAGGTTGTGTACTTTAAAAAGCGGGCAACCAGCAAGGGGCTGAGTGGACAGCCGGGCTGGCCCTCTGTGGCCTCTGGCACGGCCACTGGTTTCATGGGAACCGATCTCCAGTATGGAGGTCCCAATCTGGGACAAAACAAGCTGAGGAGGCTCCTCAGGTGACAAAGAACAGCTGAAGGAACTGGGGGTGTTTAACCAAGGGACAAGAAGGAAAAGCTCTTGGTTTTAAGTATCTCCTCTTCTTCTTGCCTCTAAATCCACATCGCAGAAATTCAAATAGGACTTTGTTCTTTTCTGAGACGGGAGATGCCAGTGGGGAAGACGTGGTATCCTCAGAAGAAGCCTGGGGCTCCACCACCAGAAACAAAGGAAGTGGGGACAAAGGAAGATGCGGCAAACCATATCTGCTGGTCCTAGCAGGTCGTGGCAGAGAGAGACCTGACTGGAGGAGCTGGTTTTCAGAAGACAGCACCAGAACAAAGTAGTAATCGGGAGGGAGGTTTGGGCTCACAGACAGAAGAGCATGCTAACAACCGGAAGCCTGCCTTACGCAAAGGTAGGCAAGACTGCCTTGACTGGTAGTGAGCTCCGTGTCACGGGAACATGCAAGCAGGGGCTAGGTGGCCACCTGTCAGTGATGCTATAGAAGGCATTCTTGCTCTGAGAGTGAGAATGAACTAAGATGAACTGCTTTTTAGGTGACACCATTCAGGCCTGGGTACCACCCACCTTTTTCATGTTTAAAACTCCCCAATTTTAAATTTAAGTCCAGGCCACCGCCCTTAGCTCCAGCTTCTCCTTTGGTTTTATACTTTGGAGAAGCAACCGTCCTCCTGAGAACCACGGCCCGTGAAACTGCCACAGCTGTGCCAGACGCTTCTCCACTCCTCACCCCCACCCAACCCCCGGGACTCCCAGGGGCATAGGGCAGACATCCTGTATCGCTTACCCTTGTCCAGCACCGCGTTGCTGCATGCGCCTTGCCCTGTTGCATGTCTGCCTCCCCCCCCCCCCGAGACTTTGCATTACTGGAGGCAGCAAAGCTGTCTGATTCGTTGCTGCACACTCAGCGCCCACGGCCTAGAGCAGGCGCTCAGAACCTGAGTGTTGCCTCATATCGCGACGTTCCCAGCTCTGGTCCTGGCGCAGGTGGGCTGCAGCTGGCTGTCCAACCCCCTGCCCCCATGCCATCCTCCAGTAGAGCATGTATTAGATTAATGAACTAGCTCTTCCAGTGCTAGGAAATCTATTTCGCGTTAATGAAATCCAATTAGTGCCTTCACCATGCAGCCCTGGGCCCTTTCAGACTAAAGAACTTGAACAAGT